>JAOEHY010036922.1:0-10291 GCA_025447955.1 Psilopsiagon aurifrons
CGCCCGCGCCCCCGGGGCACGGCGCCTCCGAGCGCGTCCGGAAGCCCGGCCCCGCCCCGAGGGCGGCCGACCGAGCGTTGCCGAGCGCTGCCCGAGAGTTCCCGAGCGCTGCCGAGCGAGCCCCGAGAGTTACCGGAAGGTGCCGAGTGTGCTCCGAACGCTGCCGAAACGGCCCGAGAGCGGCCGAGCCGGTCGGAGGAGTTGAGGGGGAGCCGGGCCCGGAGCGCCGTCGGGTCTGTGCGGGGCCGGGAGCGCGGCCGGGCAGGCCTGGGGTTGCGGGGAAGGTGCGGTGCGGTGTCCCCGGCCCCTCAGGTGGGTATTTACGTGCGTGCGTTTGCGGTCGGGGCAGCCCCTGGGAAGTGCCGCGCAGTTCTGGGCCCAGCCCCCCCGCAGGATGTACTGGCCCCCGTGAGTCTGTGTGGGGATGGAGGGGGTGTACGTGTGCCTGTGGCCGGGGCTGTGCTTGGTTCCTGCGTGTGAGTGAAGAGCTGGGGGCTGTCTGCCCTCCGCCTTGCCGTGTGTGTGTGTGTATGTATATGTGTGTGTGCGCCAGGCCAGAGCTGTCCCTGATCCCTGTACACGCCCGCGTGCTGTGCATGTTTAGAGCTGAGGCGCTCCCTGACCTCCCTGTGTGTGTGAAGAGGGGCAGTGGTGCATGTGTGTGTATGTATGTACGTATGTATGTGTGGGCCAGGCCACAGCTGTCTCCGACCTCTGTACATGTCTGTGTTCTGTGCTTGTTTAGAGTTGGGGCTCCCCCTGACCTCCCTGTGTGCACATGCCCGGTCTGGCGGTTGCTGTCTCCCTGTGTTACACTGTGTGCCCACTGTTCCTTTTGTTTCTTGGCAGGTGTGCAGCAGGACTGTCCAAGCCATGATTGAAGTGTTGGCCAAGCTGGGCCGTGGGCCCGTGTTCCTGGCAGGGGAGGTGCTGGAGTGTGTGATCACTTTCACCAACCCGTTATCAGCTTCATCTACGTCTGCCAGCAGGTATGGCAGCCTGTGCCAGTGAGCCCTTCCATGCGTGAAGCCTCCGTGGCAGAGCTGTCCGGGTGCTTCCAGAGGGGACAGCATTCCCTTGCTCCTGAGCAGCCAGATGTAGTCATGGGTGTGCTGTGGGACAATGGTGCCAGCTCAGTCACTGGTGACTTCCCTGCCTCCTGTACTCACTTAAGAATGCTTTGTGCCATTGCTGTTTCAGGGCTGAAACTGAGGTAATTATTCTGGTTTTCTGCCCTCAAGAAAGAGACAAGAAAAAAAAGGTATGCAGTTAAAGTTGCTTTTAACTGCTCTTCAGGTGAGCCCTCGGTGACAGGGTTACCAGCAGAAAATGAAGCCAAACAGGCTGCCAAAGTGGGATATCTAGTTACACCAGAGTGACAGTCTCACAGAGCAACATCCAGACGTCATGATTTCCTATGTTTATGGAAGGTGCGCTCTCTGTCCAGCCTTGTGCTGGCACATCACTGCAATGCCTGCCTCCAGAGCTGGCAGGCAAAGGGGGCAAGCACTGCCCATAGTCAGAAAAAGGCAGCCTTCTGTGGCAGCATTTTCTGTGGCCCAGCAGTTGACT
This sequence comes from Psilopsiagon aurifrons, assembly GCA_025447955.1. NCBI lineage: Eukaryota > Metazoa > Chordata > Aves > Psittaciformes > Psittacidae > Psilopsiagon > Psilopsiagon aurifrons. Next base: position 1,573 of record JAOEHY010036922.1, read on the forward strand.
GCTACATCTCCCCTTATCATTGCTGTGCCTGAAAGAGGAGCTGAGGAAACGTGACAATAAGGAAGCTTCCTATATTGGCTCACAGTGGGTGACTCCTCATCATAAGTAGTCACCCAAAGCATCCATGTCCGCTGAGTGTGTGGCCTTGTCTGGTTCTCCCAGGGGTGGAGAGTGCTTTCTCATCTTGAGCCCTCCCTGGGAAGCGTCCATTCGCAGACCTGTCAGGTTCAGCATCTTTTCATCACCAGCACACATTTCATACGTAATTGTTTTGGTGGGCCTGCTTCCAGCGCTTGCCGCCTCAGCAGCAGCAAAGCGGTGTCTTGTGTTACTGCCGTAGGGCTTCTTTGTTTATTGCCTTCCTTAACTTTTCATCTTTTTCTTCCGGGTTCACCTTGCCTGCTGAATTCAGCTTTCACATTCAGCTGTTTATATGCCTGCCTTTCCAGAGTTTTGTATGGAGGCAGTGCTGTTTTGAGTAGTTCTGGCATGTGGGACTGCAACTGGGGCAGTTTTGGAGGTTCACAGTGCAGTTACAGAAGCTTCATTTGAGAGCCTCAGGTGTGTCCTGATCTGCAGAAAACTGCCACTTGGAAAGTCTTTAAAATAAAGAAGCAGACAACCAAAACTGACGAGACCTGTCGAAGTCATACAGTGGCAGCACCAAATACCAGTTTACACAATGTAGGTTGCATAAAGGCAGGAGCCAGACCAAAGCACAGTCACTGCAACAGGCAGAGAGACCTGTCAGGGGCTAGGAGCTTTCGGGGTTGTCAGGAGCTGTGGTGGAGGTGGTGGAACCAAGAAGCACGCATTTCAAGTGGGGACAGAACTAAAAGACAGTCAATAAATGCCAGGAACTTAATCTGGTGGTGCTATACAAGAAACAAAGCTCTTCTGCCCAAAGGCTGTGTGAAGCGTGGCCCTTGTGGGCTACAGGAGCTGCCGGGGGAGTTGAGAGAGGAGGGAAGTGACCTCAGCACCAGCACAGGATCCTTCCGCACGCTGTCAGCTGGAGGAGCCAGGTGTGTGGTAGGAGAGGACATGCAAATTTTGTTTGGGTGTCTGGTTAGAAAGATGAAACCAATCCAACAGTTTGATGTCAGGCAGTACTGGGTGGTGGGGGCAGGGAAGGATTCAAAACACAGTGTTTGAATATGAAGGTAATCATGCTGAGCCTGTAAAATCATGGAATGGTTTGGGTTGGAAGGGGACCTTAAAGCCCATCCAATTCCAGCCCCGTGCCACGGGCAGGGACACCTTCCACTAGAGCAGGTTGTTCCAAGCCCCATTCAACCTGGCCTTGAACACTGCCAGGGATGGGGCAGCCACAGCTTCTCTGAGCACTCTGTGCCAGCGCCTCAGCACCCTCACAGGAAAGAGCTTCTGCCTGATCTAAATACCCCCTCTGTCAGTTTAAAGCCATTCCCCTTTGTCCTGTCCGTCCCTACGTGACCCCTGTAGCCTGTAGTCCCTCTCCAGATTTTTTGTAGCTCCAATTTAAGTATTGGAAGACTGTTAAAAGGTCTCCTTGGAGCCTTCTCTTCTCCAGGCTGAACCAGCCCAGCACTCTCAGCCTGACTCCAGAGCAGAGCTGCTCCAGCCCTCGCAGCATCTCCATGGACCTTGTATAAAATGTATATAAATGTATATATTCATGGCCCTTATATAAAATGAGTGAATATTGTCCCTTAAGAAAGACTTTTTCTCTGTTGCTATATGCATTTCCAGATACCTTACAGCCTTATGGCAGCCCTTATGGAAAAGCCATGCTGGTGCTTTTGAGGATACGGAATGACAGTTGTGGGGTTACAGGTAACTGGGTAGTGTAACCAACACGTGTTTGTGTAGAGGCAGCCAGCACATACAGAAGATCAAATAGCACATTGTTAGTCAGCTGAAACAAATGCACACGCCTCTCCCTCTGGTTTGTCTGGACATTTAACTGCTCTGATGTGTCAAATTGAGAGGTACCCGTGTGCCACAAAAAGTCCCTGTGCCACCTAGAAGTGGTGTCAGTGCTTACTAATCAGATAATGGTGTTAGAAAACACCAGAGAGAGCATACATTGGCTAATTGAAATAAAAATTCTGCTGCTGTTGAAATAAAATAGATGGGTGTTTTCAAAACCGAGAGATACCGGTACTGCCATGGGAAATGTCTCGTGGAATGGCTGGTGTTATAGCAGGGTCCAAAACATGATGCTGTTTTTCATGCCAGTTCTTGTGGCTGTACAGGGAAGGGCAAAATGACACTTTTACCTCCACTATAGCCGTCAGCAAGTCACTTGCATCAGGAGGAGAAGATAGGTCCTTATGAAGGACCCAGAAGCGTCCTCCTCTGGCCTGACAAAACCAGAAGTTGATGTTCCTGAGGTGGATGGTGCTGTGGAGAGGGAGCATGTCTGTGTACTGCCTGCCCTGGGGAGTGTCGAGCTTGGGGCAGTGTGTACTGTGGGTAGGGGCAGCTGACCCCAGGTTGCAAGTACTTGTTGCTTTTGAATTTGCCCACTTCCCTGTTGGTTGTGTTTTTACCAGAGTAAACTGTGTCAGTTCTGGCTTGGGATTCAGTTCTTTGTTCTAAAAGCCCTCTGCCAGGCCTGGCCTGTGCATGAGGAGTAGAGGTGTTCTCTCAAGAGTGCTGTCTGTGGCCAGTCCCAAGCTGTGGGCGATGAGAAAGATGACTCCCTGAGTAAGGCTTGGGACTGGATCTTGGGGTGCTTGACCTCAGCATATTTGCTGGAGGATCCCTGTGATCTTCTGCACAGGTCACTTCATCTCTGTCCTCATGGAAGGGGTGGCTGCTCACCTGCGCTGCTGCTGGCTGTCTTCTGCCACATGTGGGCTTCTCAGGGCAGGGGTGTCTGTGCTGCGTCTGAGGTGCTGTGGCTCAGACTGCAAATACTGCTGCTAAGCAGGAGCCCTCAGGCCCAGAGCCTGGCTTTGAGTGAAACTCCTGTCAGCAGATGGAGTGGAAGTGGCTTTGTGCCAGCACCCCAGCTCAGGCTTGCTCCAAAGGCTTGTTTGGAGTGGGGCTCCCACTCTCAGAGTGGCTTCAGTGACGGTGAGGCACGTTGCTTCTCCCAGGCTAGCAGTCATACGTGGAGCTGAGCAGAAAGAGCTGCGCTTCTCTGAGTTCGTGTTTGCTGTAATCCAGGTTTAAAGCACAGACATGAGTATTGCTCTCCCTTGTTTCCAGTGAGATGCTGGCATGGGCCAGTGCACAGATCCACTGCCAGTTTCACGCCAGCGAGAACCGGGTGATGCTCCCTCCCTCTAATGGCAGCAAGCACGACGTGCAGGCAGAGAATGAGACAGTCTTTGTGCCCAACAGAGGTGAGTGCCACTCCTGTAATCCTGGGTAGGAATAGTGTGAGCGCAGTGAGCAGGAATCTAACGGTCTATAACGTGTATCTTGAGAGCAGAATGCATGGAAGCGAATGGCAGTCTGTCTTGTTTTCCTTGTGTAATTTGCTGGTGTTGGCTGCTGCAGGAGCTTGCTAGTACTAGGATCAAAGTGGCCATAGCTTGAAGCAAAAGCTTGGAGGGTTGTGTGTCCAGCTGTTCTGGGAAAGTCTAACGATCTGACTGGGGTTTAAGGTGTTTTCCTCCTCAGCCCTCTTCTCCCCATTCCTCGTCTGGCTGTCCTGGTCACAGCCTGAGGCTGGGCAGCATTCACGTGGTTTTTCTCTTCCAGGAGAGCGGGGTCAGTGTATCCTGTCCACCCCACCAAAGATTCTCTTCTGTGACTTACGACTGGACCCTGGGGAGTCAAAGTCCTGTGAGTCCTGCCTTCTCTTCCCCTGCTGAGACAGCTTGACCCTGGTGAGCCCCGCTCTCAAAGCTGGCTCTGCAGACCTGAGTGCTCAAGGGGCAGACCCTGGTGCTTCCTAAACCAAGGTGCTTTGGTGGGAGTGTGAGCGCTGAGGAACAGCATGCTGCATCACCCATAGTCCGTTCTCCACCACATGAACACTGCATACAGCAACATGTCCCTCAGTCCTGCCCCTGGCCCGTGGCCTTTGCCGCAGGTCCGTTTGGTAGCTGTGGGGCATAAAATGTTTTGAAATACCTGGCTGCAGCTGAAGAACTGTGCTTCCTCACCTTTATTTCTTCAGCCACACTGAAATGTTCTTGGAATGTATGTTCTGGAAAGGCTGTGCTTCCTCTTTAGGTTGCGGCTGCCCTGGAGACCACAGTCTTCTGCTGCTCATAGTTTTTCTGCTGTAAAAGTGAGCAGTTGTCCTCTGCTCAAAGCTCTCCATGTCTCCACAGCACTCCAGCAGTGTCCTTCCAGTGGGTCCCCTTTAAGCTCTCCTTCATTACTGCTTTCCCTCTTGCTGTTTAGGGAAATTTTCATCCTTTTCACAAGGAGCTTGCAGCCACTCATTTTTGTTGTTCGAGGCAACTGCTTCTACCTGAGCAGACAGTGGTGAAAATGCAAGTATGTGCTTTTGTCTCTTGGTCAGTGGCTGCATGACCCAGCCTCTCTGCTTGTGTGGTATCTCTTTTGCATTCCAGCAGCAGTGTAATGGTTGGATGCTGCAGGCTGCACATGTAGAGCTGCCTCAGGTTGTCCTAGGGATCTGCTGCATCAGCCATCCCCAGGGAATGGTTGATGGAGACATCTCAAGTCACAGAGCAAAGGGAGCAGAGAGGCAGTGCTTACGGTGGGGGGTTTCTGCTGGAGCATTGAGCTCTGGGGAGGTAAGAGCCAAGCTGCAAGGGAGACCAAGAAGCTGCAGGCTGTGACATGCTGGTGTTGAAGCTGGGTTCTCCTGCCTTTCTAGGCTTAAAGGGCCCTGGCTGGAGGGAAAGGTGAACAGGGTGAAAGCAGTCAGGCTTGGATAGGTGGTGAGTGGGTTTGGGCAGTGCTGTCTGGGGCTGTGTTTCCTAAACTAGAAAGCAGATTGAGCAGTTTTAGTTACTATTGTACAGCAGTGTGCTGGGGAAAGGAGCTGGCCCTGCTGCATTGCAGGCAAGGTCTGCTGTGGTTTCTGAAACCGGCTGCGCCAGGGAGAAGAAAGGTGGCAAATATCTGAGCTGTCCTGAAGCTCACTGGGCTTCTCCTGTGCTGCTTGCTGCTGCTGGTGTGGGGCTGGAGCACCCATTCCCCAGGAGCAGGGGGAATCCCCTTCTCCCGGTGCCTCTCAGACTCGCCCCCCAGTCTTCTGGGAGGGCAAATTGGTGACTACAGTCCCACCTCCAGGTGACTGGGATGGATTGAGAGTCTTTCCTTTTGTGCTGACTTCGCCGGCAAAAGCTGTTGAGCCCCCAGCTAAGCTGGTGATACTCTGTCCTTTCCTTCCCCGTGGTGGTGTACTCTGTGTGTGTGACACTGGCACAAGCAGCCTGCATCTGCCTTGCACTTGGATGCCCCTCCGTAGAAAGAGCACAAACTCTTCAACACTTGGAGCTTCCTTGGCTGTATGTTACAGCCTTTCCCCTTGGCTGTGTGATGCTGCAGTGTGTGGCGCTGGGCTTTTCAGCACTGAAACCCCTGTATCACAGCCCTGGCTCTGCCAGGCTGCTCACACCAATCCCATCAGGCTGTGGAGCTGTTCCTCTCACGCGAGACTGCATCTGGCACGCCTGCACAGCATTCCTGGGGGCTCCTGCCAGCTCCGTGGAGGCAGAGTTAAGGCTGTGTGGGTGTGTATCTTAATTCTTCATTTCCTGTTTTTCAGAAGTTTTGACTTTCGCTTCACAGTTTGCAAAGGCAAAAAATAAAAGAAAATAAAATAGTAAAACCAACCCAAGAAATCCTAATTCTGCTTCAGCAAAGCACTGTGTTATTAAACTGTAGCCAGAGCTGGCACATACAGCTGAGGTCAGGCTATCTCTTGATAAAAGGCCTTGTTTTCAGTTGCTGACCAGCTTATTCCCCAATATCTTCCCCTTGTTATAGTGCCTGCATATTGAAGTTGACTCATCTGCCATCCCTTTGACACAATGCCTAGGCTGAGCTCTTCAGATATGTCACCATCAAACATTTTCTGAAGCCTTCAATTTCTGTGGTTGTTTCTGCCTCCTCTCCGGTTTTGTAATACCTTTAAATATTAAGTAGATCACAGAGAGGAGAGGAAATGGAAGCAGCCTGGACACAGCTGGGAGCTCAGCCAGAGGGTACAATGGGTGGGTAAGGAAGGCATCCATAGCTTCAGGAATGTGCTTGCTTCTGGGATATGCACAGAAGTTGGGGCTTCCTGAGTCCTGACATTCCTGTGCCAGGTAGTGAACCACTCATCCCCCTTGGGCAGCGGTGGTAGCTGCTCAGGTTATCCTCACTGGGCATGGAGGTCTTTGTGAGCACTCTTTTAAGCTTGGTACAGGGGGTTAAAAGCAGTCTGCTTCCTTCCTGGGAAATAGTTTGATTTTCTTCCCTGTCAGAACAGTTGTTGGCTTCATCTGCGCCCCGGTCCAGCGGGACAGGCTTGTGTTTTAAGGTGTGACAGCCTGTGGATGCTACATGGTAGCATGGGCTTTTTTCTGCCTTCCAGTCCTGTTATTTTACATCTAGAAGTTATATTTAAAAATGTAACCCTAGCTTTTAATCTAAGCCTCAGTGTTTAGGATGTGCCAGAGGTGGGGAAGGATCTGTGGTTTCACAGCAGGATGCTGCCCTTCCTCTGGCAGGGTGTATCTGTGTTATGGTGGGCAAGCAAGAGAGGTGGAGACTTTCCACAGTTCACTGTTTGCGCCTTTCTTATTACACAGAATGTGGTTTGGGAAAGCTGCAGAAGTGTTCACGCTGTGTCGAGAAGCGTTGGGGTTTGTGTGGTGGCCAAGGGGCTTTGAGGGGGCTGAGTGTGGTCTAAGCCAAGCCCCAGCGTCACAGAGGTCTCAGAGACAGAGGCTTTGTGGTCCAAGTCATCAGTCTGTCAAGTGGGATGTACCACAACTTGTTGTGAAGGTCTCTTGATTTGTGTCTTGGCTGTTTAGATCTAGTGCTTCAGAGGAAAACAGGAAGAAGCTAATTTTTGTTGCTGAGTTTGGGGTTTGTGTAAAGCCAGTATCAAAAGAGGCATGAGGTATTGATCAGCACCTCTTTGCCACATGGAGCAAAGCCCCGAGGAGACCGCAGCGTGTGACCGCGTTGGGGAAGCGGTGTGCGAAGGAAGTGCGCAGAGGCAAATTCAGGTTGAACTCGTGATGATCGAGTTTAGCTCTTACGTGTTCTAAGTTCCTGGATTTTACTTCTTTCACATTCTTCTGAGGCAGAAGAGTTGGTTTGTGTGGTTGTATGTGCTGGAAGCAACGTCTGGATGATGGTGCATGTGATGTGAGGAGCAGCGTGCTGGTGCAGGGAAGCCAGGGAAGCGCTTGGCATGCTGCTGGAAAGAGGAGACAACAGAAAACACCAGGCACTGTCCATAGCTCAGCACCACTGCTGATGCTAACCTGTGGTGAAGGGAGCCTGTGAGCAGCAGCTCCAGAAGCTTTCTTTTGCCCTTGGAAAGCAGCTTTTCAATCTTTTCTGTGCTCCTTGCAGATTCATACTGTGAGACGCTGCCCATAGACGGGCCTCCCTCTTTCCGGGGTCAGTCAGTGAAGTACGTGTACAAGCTGACCATCGGCTGCCAGCGTGTCAACTCCCCTATCAAGCTCCTGCGGGTCCCCTTCCGTGTCCTTGTGCTGCATGGTAAGGCCACATGCTGCCCTGCCTGCAGGCACAGGTCTGGCTGCACTGTGTCCTTCTAACTGTCTTGCCTTCTCCCCAGGGCTCAAGGATTATCAGTTCCCACAGGATGAGGCTGTTGCACCCTCAAACCCCTTCCTGGAGGCAGAAGAGGGCATGAAGAAAGACTCTCGCTTGGCAGACCTGGCAACAGAGCTGCTCATGGTGGCCACCTCCCGACGCAGCTTGCGTAGGTCATATCCCCTTCTTGAACCTGCTGTCCTAACCTGGGAGTGAATCACAGCTCAGGGCTTGCTGTAGAACTCTAGCCGGCAAAGCAAAGCTCTGACTGGGGCTTTGGAGCAGCTCCATCAGGTCCTGCCTGGGTCACAGTTTCCCAGTCACAGACTGTTCCTACTTCAGCCAAAGAGACCCTTTACCCACCATATTGCAGGTGCTGCAGGCATTTCCCAACGGGAATGCTGCCTCCAGGAGCTGGCCTTCACATCCAAAGAGGAGGAGGGAGTCATATCTGCTGTGCTCTGTGATTATGCTGAGCAGTGTATGGAGTAGATTCTTCTCCTACCCCAACTCCCTTCTTACCCTTTTGCTCCACAGACCTGTATAACATCAGCAACACTCGTGGCAAGGTGGGGACGTTCTGCATCTTTAAGACTGTGTATAAGATCGGAGAGGATGTCATTGGGACCTTCAGCTTCTCAGAAGGAGACATCCCATGTCTGCAGGTCAGTGCTGTCTTCAGGGTCACTGTGGGGAGAGGCAGGAGGGAGAAGGAGAGGGGATTGAGGTGGCACTGGGTTGTTGTGGGGTTTCTAGTGGGACCCAGCTGAGGTCCCCTTTGGTTACAAGGAGGAAAAGGGCTCCAGTTCTGAGGTTGTTTGGGAAATGGAGGTCCTGGGGCTTTGCACCCGGGCTGTGTGAGGTTGTGAGAGTTAGTGCCCTGCAGTGAAGGACTGGGGGTGTTTTCTGATGAGAAACTGAACATGAGCCGGCTTCAGTGTGCACTTGCAGCCCAGAAAGCCAACCGCATCCTGGGCTGCATCAAAAGGAGTGTGACCAGCAGGTCGAGGGAGGTGATCCT
>JAOEHY010036922.1:10391-22193 GCA_025447955.1 Psilopsiagon aurifrons
TAGGGATGCTGGGGAGGGACTCTTCATTAGGGACTGTAGTGACAGGACAAGGGGTAACGGGTTCAGACTTACACAGGGGAAGTTCAGGTTAGATGTAAGGCAGAAGATCTTTACAGTGAAGGTGGTGATGCACTGGAATGGGTTGCCCAAAGAATTGGTGGGTGCTCCATCGCTGGCGGTGTTCAAGGCCAGGTTGAACAGAGCCTTGGGTGACATGGTCCCTTGTGAGGTGTTCCTGCCTGTGGCAAGGGGTTAGAGCTGCATGATCTTAAAGTCCTTTCCAAACCAAATTATTCTATGATTCTGTGATTGCCCTGCAGTTCTCGGTGAGCCTGCAGACGGAGGAGACCATCCAGGAGGAGTTCCAGCGCCGGCGCGGGCAGCCCGTGTCCTTCAGCACACACGCCCGCCATCAGGAGGCCTGCCTGCACACAGCCCAGAGCAGCTTCAGCCTGCCCATCCCGCTCAGCTCTACCCCGGGATTCACCACCAACATCGGTTAGTGGCACCAGGGAAGGGACCCCCTTGCTTGTCCCCATGGGAAGACTGTGTCCTGTGGGAAGGAGCGGATATATTTGTGTGTGGCTCCTTGCCAGGACACAGCACTGAGGCAGCTGCTGTCGCTGTCCCTTGTATTGGCTGCTGACCCCCTGTCTTGCCCACAGTGTCCCTGAAGTGGAGGCTGCACTTTGAGTTTGTGACGTCCAGTGAGTCGGCAGGGAACTGCTTGGTTCGTGGCAGCCAGTCAGAGGCCATCACCTGGACTGGGGTGGAGCAAATGGAAGTGGACACTTTCAGCTGGGATTTGCCCATCAAAGTCCTTCCCACCAACCCCATCCTGGCTTCCTACGTATCACAGTTCTCCAGCACTAATTCTATCACCATCTGAAGTGGGGAGAGCTGGTAGGGCCTGTGGTACTAAAGCATGTGCTGCTGGTGGGAACGGCAGGCAGGACTGTCACCAGCATGCTGCAGGACGCACATCCCGATGTCCCCTTCATCTGCAGGCACCAGGCAAGTCTGTCCTGCTTGCAGGTGGAGGAGCACTGTGCTTGCTGTGGTATCTTGTGCTGCAGCCCTTGGCTGGGAGCTGGATCCTCTCTTCCTGGTTGAAGGTGCAAGTCCCAGTACTCACTAAAAAGAAACCTGCTGCCCAGAGAACAGCCTGACGTGCCTTTACCCCATGAGGGGCTTCCAAGAGGGAAAGACCCAGCCCAGGGAAAGGAGAGGGGAGCTTTCCCAGTGAAGCCCCAAACCAGCCTCTTGTAAAGGCTGTGCCCCTACCGAGAGACCCCTCAAGCAGAGATCTGTCCACATGGGCTAGGTGAGATCCTGCCTTCCTGGCCCAGCACACATCCTGCCTCTTGTGTGGGGTGTCCCATATGCACAACCCTACCCTCACCCAGAGGAGGCAGGTCCTGGCAGGCCAGCTCTGTGCTGCCAGCATGTGCTGGTGTCCAGCATCCCTGCAGCCATGTGCTGTGGCAGCACCATAGTGATGATCCACAACAAGCTGTTCTCTGCCCACCCTCCTGGGTGTGAAGGCATCCTGCTGGTCTCGGGATCCTTAGGGAGCTGGAGTGAATGCGTGCTGTACTCTGGAGATCTCCGTGCTCAACCCCCAGCTCCCCATTTCTACCAAACCTTCCATAGTTTTTCTCTATTAATGAAAGTCTAATAAAAGTCCAGATGAGCAAAACTCATCCTTCCCAAGAGCCTTGTTCCTGTTCCATTCCCAGTGGCGGACACAGCCCACCTTGCACAACAGTCAAAAGGCTGGAGACATCCTGTTTGTTTAATACATTTATTGCAAGAACAGAAACATCTACACAAGGCTCTGCGCAGCACAAGGCATGGCATCAGCAGGGGCAGGCTGCCAGGATGGCCAGCTCCATCCTGTCACATGTGTAGTAACTTCAGCTCCCTGAAACCTGGCGGGGCACACATCTTCCCTGCAGCAGGGCATGGGGCCTCCTCTGGAGACATCAAGTGGTTCCCCTGCTCTGCCACCCGCTCTGGGCTGGCTCCGTTGCAGTGTTGCCCAGGGCTGGCCTGCAGTGCTGGGGATCCCCTCCAGCCCCGGGAGCTGTGGTAGCACGGGTGTTAGTGGTTCCAGAGGTGGGTTGTGCCCCTCGTGCTCTGGGGCAGAGAAGGGACTGGCTGAGGTGTGTGGGTCCTGCATACGCAGTGCTCCCCAGTGAGCTCCCAGTGGCTGCTGTGCAGGGGGGACAGAGGTCTGGGAAGAAGGAAGGAGCTGCTTAGCTTGAGGCTAAATGTGAGTACAGCACAAGGCTGTGTGGTCCTGCAGCCCTTTCTTTAGTAGCTGGAGGTTTCCTGCCCACCTGGGAGGAGATCCGGTAGGATCTGCCTTCCCATGGTATGCAGAGCATCTCTCAGGGAGCGGGTCCTGTTTCTGTTCAGGGAGCTGAAGGCAGAAGCAAAGCCGTACCGTGGCAGCGCTGGGGTGTAAATGTTAGTCAGTACCACAGTGTGTGCATAGTGGTTTCCCTCAAAGGTGGCAGCAGTGATGTCTCTAAGGGCCGGGGCAGGTCTGGAGCATGCGGGAGATGTGGAGGGTGATGACGGGGGGACACAGGGTGCTGCTGAGCCTCTATCTGCTCAGCCTTGCACCCAGCACCTTGTTGATGAGCGGCTCAGGGGTGCCGGATGAACCCCACTCGTGCTCCAGGCTCTTCACACAGGGCAGGCTGGGGTTGGCCTTCTGCACCACCGAGATCTGGCACGTCTGCGAGTCGTAGTGGGCTTCACACCAGTCAGGGAAGTCAATGGGGTGCTGGGTACTGCGGGAGAAGGCACTGTCAGCCTCCCCCCAAGCTCCTGAGCATCTCATTGTGCTGAGATACCCCTGACCCCTGCTTTGTGTCTCCACTCATACCACCACCCTCAACACTTCAATGGGTTCCTGCCCACCTCTGCCCCTTGTTCCCCAGGGCCTGGCATGCCACATTTACACCCACCAGACTCAAGACACAGAGGTGCCATGGCAGGGCAGCATGACCGCTGTATCCCGTCCCAGCACCCTGGTCCCCCCACTCACGTCTCGCAGCAGCCCACGCCAATGGGGTGCAGGCAGGTACAGAGCAGGCAGTTGGTGCTCAGCCACGACTCCCCAAGGGAGAACTGCTTCCCCTCGTACTCGCAGGGAGCTGCAAAGGAAACGCTGGTGATGAGCACATGTGGGCCTGCACTGGGGTGTGTGGGACTCTCCTCAGCACCCCTTGTGCCTTGGAGGAAGGGCAGGGGGATGTCATGACCTCCCACCCACCCTGTGGTACAGAAGACACTTGATGGCCTTTCTGCCACCCTGCAGGTATGGGATACCCAAGCATCTGTCAAGGGTGATGCTTCCACCCATCATCCCCTGACTGTGCCCTGCAGCCCTCCCTGCTACCCTGGCAGCCTAGGGCAGGGGCAAGCAGCTCTTGGTTCCCAGGAGAGGCCATATTGAGCATCCCCTGGGATTTGAGCATCCCTGCAGCCCTGGAAGGCAGCCCTGCTTCATTTGCTGCACACTCAGCCCCAGCCGGGCTCCTGCCAGGACAATCCATGGCCCAGCGAGCTGTTTCTCAGCCAGAGCCCTGGGGAGCTGTTGTGTGGTTTATAGACTGCTCCTTTCACTCATCACTGGCCCATGATCACGCTCCTGAGCTCATCACAGTCCCTCCTGTGCTTCACAGAGCCCTGCTGCCCCAGGGAAAGCGTAGGCCTCCTCTTCCCATCAGGTTCTTCCCTTCTCACCTCTCTGCTTACCTTTAGCTTGGAAGTAGCATTTGGCCTGGGAGCCCGGCAGCTGGAGGAGGAGGGAGAGCAGCAGGCAAAGGCAAACACACCCCATCTTCTGTGCTCGCATGGCCATGATCAGCGTTGAGCTCGTCTTCGCCGAGGTTGCCTTGCTCCTCTATTGCCTTTGCTTCTTCCCTTCTCGCTCTCTCTGAGCGCCTTTTTAATGCTCTTCTCCTGATCCCAAGAAGAGATATTTATAAAGTTCAGCTTTACGACCCTGGCCACCAGCTGTGCCCCACTGGAAAAGTTGTAAAACTCATTTCCTGATTTGAAAGGCATGAAAACAAGAGGTAGGATCAAGATTTTTAACAAGCTGTGAAAAGCTGATTCATGCCCTCCAGAAATGTCTCCAGTTGGAAGCCCTGGTGGGTGCAAGGCTCCGCAGTGAGGGGAGATCCAAGGGCCCCAGTGGGGTTGCCCTCGGCAGCGTGATGAGCACAGGAGACCCTGGACCCTGACCAGGATAGCCCCAGGCTCCCCTCTGGTCGTGCTGATCTCTGATCCTTCACAGGAGCCAAGGATTCGGGAGCATCCCATTCTGTAGGGATGAGAGCAGCGCAGGTGTCCTGTCAGCAAATGGTGTGGGATGCAATGGCACCATCCTTGGTGGGGATGGAGATGTTCATGTACAGCTCCTGGGTACCAAAACACGGCAGTTTCACTCCATCCTAAGCTGCAGCCATGCCAGGCTCACGGCCACGCATGGGTTGGGGGTGACAATGAGGTTTAGCAGGCAGTACAGTGATTGCTGATGAGGAGGGCTGAACATGAGGCATGACCCAGGGCTCATCTGAGCAGTGCCCATGAAAGTGGGTCCGTGCCTGCACACAGGCAGCACTCGCAAGGTGCTGGAGCTGAGCAGCCCCTTGCAGAGGCTGGAAACCAGCCCCGGCAAAAATGGGGTAGGAGAGACAAAAGAGAGACCAAGGTGCATTTGGTCAACAATGAGAGAGAAACAAAGGGCTCGTCTGGAAGCAAGCAGCCATGTGAAGATGCCACGGGACCCAGGGACATGCCCATGGTCCTCACAGGGGCTGACCCAGAGGTGCTGCCCGTGGGCTGTAGTGATAAGGCTGTTATCAGCTGTCAAAGGGAGGGGATGGATGAGACGGAGCCGGTCAGAGCCCTGGAGCCCTGAAGAGCTGCCGGCAAAGGGCTGAATTGCCAAGAGAAATTACAGCCCTTGTCAGAGATGCTGCTGGGAGCAGGAAGCGGGCCCAGCCGGTGAGGAGGTGTTGTCAGTAGCGATGGCATATGTGGGTCATCTTCCCTGCGTTAAGCTCGCTCTGTTCTGGGGGGCTGGGATAGGTTTACACCCTGACGCGTGAGGCTGAATATCCCTTCCAGAATTTGTGTTGGCACCCGCTGTTATTCTGGGTATTTTTTTCATCCCCATAAATGCCCAATCCCTCCTTGAGTCCTGCTAAATTTTGGCCTCAGTGTTTTCCTGTGGCAGACTAATTAAGCACGGAGTGAAAAAGTGAAAAAGAATTGCTTCCTTTTATCCGCTTTGGATTCACCACCTTTGGCTTTGAAGGCACAGTCCCTTTGCGCTGGTCCTCTGGGCCCCCTCGCCATCCTCTTGCATCCCCATCCTGTATCTTATGCTTTAGCCTCTAAAGGATGAGCCTCCAGTTTTTATCCATTTCCCCTCTGAGAGTTACCCCAATGCTCTCATAGTGCCCTGAGTGATGTTGTGTCCCTCATGGTGGGGTGCCTGGGTGGCAGTGAGGATGGGATCAGTCGGAAAAGGCTGATAATAAATCAGAGAAGCTCAGAGCACTCATGAACAATCTGCTGGATACAAGGACATACACCGAGATGGTGAAGTGTACCAGTGACAAGTCAGAGTCACCCTTTTGTGCAGAGCTGTTACTATATAAGGAAGATAAAAGCGTTCATCGTCAGAGTGGTAAATGAGTATTCCTATTGTGTGTTTGGAAAGAGAAGTCAGGCACACTGGTAACCACAATGAAACCATCCATCATGGTTTCATCACCGAGAGCGGCAAGCGCTAAACAAAAGCGGTGGGTTTCATTTGGAGGCTGCATCGCCAGGCTTCCAGAACAGAGCTTGGAACCTGGGGCGAGAGCATCTTGCCTCTGCGTGGAGGGGCGCTGCCCAGGCTCCATAGGGGAGGCATTCCTGGGATCTCTGTAGCCGTTCTGGTTTCCCAAAGAGAGGACAAAGGCTACCAGCCCACATCATTAGCACTGTTTGCTGGGTGGAAACAGATGAGGAAGAAAGGGCGTCAGGATATTCTTTGGCATGTTGTAGAGGGATGTGTAGTGTGAAGCGCCCTCCACACTGTGGCTGCGGGCTGGGGATGGGGCTGGTGGCCCCACACAGCTCTTCCCCCTCCAGGCCTTGCTCCTTCCCTTTTCTCCTTGTATCCCTGGACACCTTTCTGGCCTCATGAGGGGACCAGAGCAGGAGGGGGCTTGTAGCTTGCGAAGCAGCAGCTGGAGTTGGGCTTGGTGCTCCAGAGCTCAGTTCTGGTACCCAAAGGATGCTGATACCCTCTAGCTTCACTAGCAAGTGCATCCCAGAGGAGGTTTTGCACCACAAAGGAAAAGGAGGAGCTGGTTTTGGTGCTCACAACATGGGGAGACAGCTGAGACCCAGGGAAGAGCCATAGAAGGGATGTAGGGGCCAGAAAGGGTACATCGCTTTAAGTTCAGCCACTTTATCATGTGTAGGCCAACAGCAGGGACTGGCTGCACGTCCAGAAATGCTGCTAAGGAGCAGCCACCATCCTTCAGCATCCCCAGACCCTGCAGAAGGTCACATCCATGTCTCAGCATCCCCGCAGCATGAGAGCTGCTCCTGCCTGGCTTGGCTTCTGGATTACAGCTCTGCCCAAGAGGAGCTGGGTTCTGCACCCCCAAAGGCAAGCATTGCCTTCCTCAACAAGCAAAGGTTGGGTCCTCCTGTTGCTCGACCCCTGGTTCCAGAGGATGGCATGTTATGTATGGGCATACATGAGCACCCAACCTGGGGTGAGCTGCTCTCACCCCATCCCCGCGGGAGGCAATAAAGGATGCTGGACCAGTTGCCATCGGCAGGATCCAGGAGTGTTATAAAACTCGAATCTTCTGAGCCTTCAGCTGGGATTGCAGCTGCAGAGCAGGAAGCAAACAGGATCCCGGCTGGCATTGTGAAAGCAAACACCATAAATCCGAGGAAGTGCTGCGATTGCTGTTTTAGGCACTGGGGAGCTTGGCTCCTGCTCTCCACAAGCGCTTTATTTTCTCTCTAAACAGAGAAAGAAAACCCAACAAACCCAACCCCAACCCCAACTTATCGCTCAGCTGAGCTGCCCCGGTGCTGCCTCGGGCCGCGGGGTGGCTGCAGGATGTGGGTCAATTGCTCAGTGCCTCAAAGATGCTTTGAGTTCCAGAGCCCCCAGGGCAGGGTGCAGGCAGGGTGCAGGTAGATGAGATGCCAGCTTTAGGCTATGTTCACTTACCTGTGAGCACTCCCTGCTTACCGGAATGGCCCAACCCCAGGGAGAGGCAAGCAGGGGGGCAGAAAGAGATGGGCAACCAGGAGCTGGGAAAGGGGGGAGAAAGGGCTACCCAGGGCATGGCAACCAGCTCACTCCATCCTTTGTCCTGTAGCTGGTAAGCCGGATGGGATAGCTCCCAGAGGCTGGAAGTACAGGTGGGATCAGAACCAACCCCACCAGGGCTAAAGCAATCGGGATGTTGTCCCACGAAGAGAACAACACAGTGGGGACAGGGTGAAGACCTCGATGTCACTTTGCTCTGCTGCCCGCTGGATGGAGCTCGGTGACACTGGAGGAGCCTTTACTGGGAGGCGCGCTGGCATGTCCTGCATCTCCCATGGGAGTCCCTGGCCTCGGCACACACACACTGTCCCTGCTCGAAGGGAAGAGCTGTTTCCATCCCACGGGATGGGCACAGTGTTTTGCAGGGGCTCCACAAGCCTGGGTTGGATGGTGACTGTGGGGCTGCTGCTGTGAGATGGGGTCTGTTATGGAATGGTGTCTGGGTCCCCAGCCATGGGACAGGGTCTGTTACGGGATAGTGTCTTGGGTCCCAGCTATGTGATAGGGTCTCTTTTGGGTTGGTGTCTGTGGGTCCCTAATATGGGACAGGGTCTGTTATGGGATGGTGTCTGTGGGTCCCAAGCCTTGGGATGGGGTCCTTTATGGGACGGTGTCTGTAGCATGTGCTCTAAGCACCCCAATTTGGGTCTGTCTTCTGCACAGGTGGGGCTCAGGTAGAGTTCCATGGTCCAAGCAGTCCCACGCCATGACTCCCTCAGGCTCTCTTTCCTTTTTGCCCTCTACACAGCCTCATCTCTTGCTCTCCCCCATGCTCCATCCCTTTCCATCACCCTCTTGCTGTTAATCCCTGCTCTGCGCCAGGTCAGGTTTTGGCACCGGTGTGTTAGCCACGCATCCCCACTGCCCTCATCCCTGCCGGTGCGCGGGCACCCCAGCACCCAGGTACCCCAGCACAGAGGTGTACCGCATGCATCCCATGGCTCTGCCCGGGCTCTCCTCAAGGAAACGTGCGGAGTGTTTAGGAAAACAGGCCTTGGCACCCACCGGCCATCCCGAAAACACGAAAACATCCGTGCGGGCAGCGAGCGCGAGAGGCGGCACTCCATAAATCCCCCGGAGCAGGTGCTTTGTAGTCGGCACAAGGAAATGAGCACATTATTCAGCTCGGCTTAAACCCTGAAACGCTTCCTGTCCTGTGAGTCAGAAATAACCCCAGGAGATCATTCCTGGGCCACGCAGGAGCTGCACCAGCCAAAACAGTGCCATGGGAGACCTGGGGGCCTGGGGAGCTGCCCGAGGGGCCAGGCACGCCGTGATGGAGGTGGTTTTTGCCTTGGCACCAGCACTGATCCCATCTTATTGGATGTGCTGGGGAGCCCCTGGGGAGTCCCAGGCCTGTCCTAGGTACCATGAGTCAGTGGGATGCAGGAGTTTGGAGAGCCTCAGTAGGCACTGGGGCTTCCTGGTTTCTGGATGGATCCCATAGACCTTCTCCAGCCTCCTTCTAGGATCGGAAAGACAGATCCTCCCTTGCACCCTGCATCATCCTGGTGCACCACAGGCATTCACGGAAGCACCCCGGGGTGCTGCTGTGCTTTAGGAACACCCTACAGGAAAAACCATGGATGGTGGTGGCTTCATGGTGGAAGAGACCACATGGGCATGGGGCTGGGACTGCTCATACCCAGCATGGGGGTTCTGAAGCAGATGGAGGGGAAAGCAGTGCAGTGGGTACCCCAGCTCATCAGGGGCAGGGTCCTCCCAAAGCGGGTAATGGTTGACATGTCCTGTCTCTGTGCCCTGCAAGGACACCTGCAGGGTCCCACTGTGGATCTGGGGAGTGGAGAGGTGTAACCCTCTCCCCATGGACACGCTGGGTCAGCCTCTGCCCTGGACCAGGGAGATGATACAGCTGCACCATCACCCATATTTTTCCCTTTAAGATATTTGCCTCTGCTCCATTTTTGCTGCTATTGGCACATGAACCCCAAAACCAAACAAGGGGCCCTTCTGGTTTCCTGGACAGCAGAAGCACAGGAAGCCCTTATGAGCAAATGTTCCCCCTCGTGCTTGCACCCATCCCTTTGTATTTTGTATTTCATGACCACTTGGCCAAAGCCATCCCAACCTTCTGGACATGTTCCTCTCCCATTTAGGTCTGGGTGGCTCCTCCAGCACTGGGAATGAAGAGCTCCACCCTGGCTCCTACTTGGGTGGAGATGGGGACCCTCAGTGACGCCTTCTCCATCCCTTCCTTCTTCCTGTGCCCCCCTTCACACCCCCCTGACAGCCCCCAGCCTCCAGCAGGGTGGTGTTGCTGATGCTCGACCTCCCCATGACCCAGTGCCATACGTGCCCTGGCACTGCCTCCTTCACCTGGCCCTGCTGGAGCTGACCGCGCTGCAGGCAGTCACTCGAGGTGCCTGTGCACTCTTTACAGCCACCTCCTGGAGCTGACATGTTCCTGGCCCTGCTCCCTGTGCAGAGGTGAGGGCACTTGGCAGGGCCCTGCAGCCCGCCAGTGCGGGCTCTGCACCTGAGGAGGTGCAGAAGCAGTTCCTAGAGATTAAACAATCACCAGCTTTGGTCTGGATGGAAAACAAGATGGGAGCACCATGGGCATGAGCTCCCCAGGGCAGGTTGGCATGGCTGTACCCTTGGTGCAATGCAAGAGCCACCATAGACCACTGTGGACTTGCATAGACAACCACAGTCCATCACAGATCACTGTGGACTCCAGAGACTGCCATGGACCACCAAAATCCACCATGGACAACCTTGGACTATCACGGACCACCACAATCCACTGCAGACCAGCACGGAAGTCTGTGGACTGCCATGGACCACAACAGACCACCCTGGACAATCATTGGCCATCACAGTCCACTGTAGACCACTGTGTAACCCTGTGAACTCTCATGGACCACCACAGACCAATACAGTTCACCATAGACCACAGAGTGTCATGCACAACCATAAACTGACAAAGACTATCATGGACCTCCACGGACCACCACAGTGCACTGTAGACCACCATGAAGCACTGTAGACCACCATGAAGCTCTGTGGACTGCCATGGACCACCACAGGTCACTATATTCCACCATAGACCATATGGACCTCCATGGACTGCCATGGACCACCACAAACTGTCATGGACTGCCATGGATGGCCACAGACTGCCATGGACCACTACAGACCACCATGGACCACCATGGACTTCCACAGACTGACTGCCAGCAGGATCAGGGTGCTGGGCACAGGTCTGCGGGGGGAAAACTCATCGGACATGGGATGCCAAGTGAAGAAAGACTAAACCGAGATGTTTTAGCATGGGACCAGTGGATGGGGAGGTGAGACGGAGTGACAGAGACCCAAAAGCATGGTAAGCCCCAGCCCCATGTGCCCCAGGGAGCAGCCTGAGGGCACAACAAGCCCCACGACAACCCATGCCCACCTCAGCTCCTGTCTCCCTATGTACACTCGTGTGGGGATGCCCGGCTCGGACCAGGGACGCAGAGCCGGGGCAGCCGCCCCGCGCTCCCTGCGGGTGTCCGGGTACAACCCCGCGGGTTGTATCCGGCGCCGCCGCCTGTAGGGGGGTGCAATGCTCAGCGCTCCGCGCACAGGCGGCGGGCACCGGGCCCCCTCTGCTGGCACTAACTCGCAAACAAGGGGCGCCCCGAGAGCCCCATCGCGCCTGCAGAGAGCCCCTCGGGCTGCCCCACTCCTTTTTCCACCACATCTCGTCTCGGTTTTCAATGTAACTCCGCATCCCGCATCCGAGAGCATCACCCCGGCAAGAGGGCACCGGTCCTGGGGTCGGGCACGGCAGCGGGCTCCGTGCGCCGTCAGCCCCCGGCAGCAGAAGCTGTGGTCCCCATTGGGTCTGTCAGCGACCCCCCCGTGCGCAGCTCCACACCCCACGGTGAAGCTCTTCCAGACTCTTCCCCCTTCTCCCTTCTTTTTGCTGATACTCGCTGCCGGTTGGATTTCACTGTCCCTCGGCTCAGGCGCCTCCTCCGGCTCCGCGCTGCGACCGGACCGGGGTATTTATAGCCCGCAACACAATCCTCAGCGCGGGTTGTGCCGGTATAGATGAACCGGGCTCGGTGACCCTGCGAAGGGAAGGACATGTCACTAATGGCGGGGACACACGCAGTGGCACAGCCGTGATTGCAGCAGCCCCAAATGAGGGGGAACCCTCGGGTCTCATGTCCTCTGCTGTGGGGCCCTGCCCCCAATCACAGAAGGGGACAGGGACCACCCGCCTGCCCCTAGGCACAGCATCCCTCATGAATTCCATCCCCATGGGATTTTGCAGGGCTACGTTACCATCAAGAACTGGGGGTTCCCGTGTAGCTATTGGGCTCCCCAGCACGCTACACAATCATGCCGCCTCCCACAGCTTGGAGCAGCGCGGCAGGGTCAGCCAACACCCCCCCCCCCACCACCACCCTCCAGTC
>JAOEHY010036923.1:14528-38803 GCA_025447955.1 Psilopsiagon aurifrons
CAGAAGATAGGTGCTTGAATAAATTATAGTTTTCAAATGTAAAAACATTTTTAAAGAACTTTTATTTTAAGAAAAAAAAAAAAAAAAAAAAAGAAAAAAAAGCAGTACAAACTGTTTGCAAAGAGCTTCTTCACACAAAGGAATTTTGAGTTCTCCAAGAAAGGGGAAGCCTGCATTAATATAATACTGCTCCTATTACCAGTAGCGAATTTCAAATTGCTCATATTGAGCAAAATTATCAATCAATATATTTTGCTTCCAGAAGGCTTGCTACTAATTTTTCTATCCTTGGAGGCAAGGACAATATTATTATAAGCAGTCACCTCCTGTTGCAACACTACAGTGTTCCTGATATGCAACTACCACCTGTTCATTCCTCTGGTGGCTGTTACGGCTCTGTTCTTGTTTTGCCCTTATGACTGCCACAGGAAGATTTTACCACTGTTCTCATATACTCTTGACAGCTGTCTGAAAGAATTCCTATTTTGGGCCTATATTAATTAATTACTTCTATTCATGCCAAAGTGAACTGCAATCAGCAGGGAGCTCTTCATCATTTTTCAGAATATTTAGCACCCTTACAGTGACACCATTTGCTGTGCTTTTAGGAAGCAGCTTATTGCTCTAATTTCTTCTTATGAGATCCAAATTTGCAGGTCTCATTCTTCATCCAGTCATTACCAGTCTTTCCTTACCATGGCTCTAATTTCACTACTTGCCCCTTAGTCACTACCTAAGACACTGATTTCCCCTGTGCAGAGCTGAATCAGTGTCTAATCTTACTCTCGTTTTTCAAGGACAAAATACTTATCTGAGATACCAAATTAAATGTCTCCATACTTCTTCCTAAAGATATTCTACTGCTGTTGTTGGTATCAAATTACCTATTTAAGACCTCAACTTTCGTTTTTATAATAATTTCCCTTTAATGTTTTTCCATTCCAGCTTCTTTGTGTTTGTTTTTACAGGTTTCAGCTACCATGAAAAATTCCTCCTTCTCTCCAAACAAAAATAAACATAGCTTTCACATTCTCAGTTATACTTCGTATCAGCTGCCTGAGACCCTAAAGTAGCTGTAAGTCCAAATCTTCTTGTTCTGCAAGCTGTGAAACCAATAAAGTTTGCTATCCTGGAGTATTTCCTATATCCCTGCCTCATAATCCTGCAATTATCCTGCAAGCTTTTCCCATGTCCTCTATAATCTCATTATCTGTAATACTCCTTCAGTTCTCCTTCCTGACTTCCACATTCTCCCACAGTATCTCAGGCAAATAAGTTCAAAAGTAATTTATGAAAAATGGAAGGATAAAATGGACTTACTAGAAATTCTACATTACCATAAAATGAAATAAGTTATAAGTGTCAACTCAATACAAATACATGTTTTGTTTTGTTTTGTTTTGTTCTGCATGCAAATCCCTAGGCCTAGAAAACAAGAGCTAGTTAATTTGTTCATATGTGATGTTCACGCTGAAATTACAGATGTAACATAAATGTCAGCAGTTAGTGTTTCAGTAGCACTCGAGTTTTACTAGCATCAGCTTCTTATGCAAAAAGCCCCAAACAGCCTACCATAGGAACTCAAACACCTCAAGCCCTCAACTGTTCTTTTTATGCAGAAACATTTACACAATAAAGAACTACACATACACAAATATATGACAGAAAAAACTGCAAACACAGAAGCAGAGTAAAATACACTTCATTAAATATCAAGAATAAAAATAAAGTTGATACGCCACTGATTATATTAATGTTTGCAATAACAAAGACAGTTAAATAAAGGTGCATGGATTATACCATCTGAAACAGCTTCTGAACTTCCTAGCAGCTTTAGAAGCCAAAAGTCAAAGCAATGAGTCTAGGTTCAGTTTCCTACGTAATAAAAATTGCTGGCTACACATGGTAATTCTGACATTCAAATGAAATTAATTAAATCATCAACAGACTTGTATACTTGAAAAGCAATTTTTAATTTACCCTGACAACAGATTGTATGTTGTAGCTGACAACAAACTTGGTTGCAAGTGTAAAAGTAGGCTCAAAATCTGTTTCATGCTTACATAAAATGGCAGTAACAGCAATACCTAAGGCTTCCAGGAAATGTCACATGGTTCAGAAGCTTCTGACAGAACCACACAGACATCAAGTTTAGCAAACGACAATTTCTAGAATTTACATTATTTTTTTCTTGCATTTTCATACATATGCCTTCACATATAAGTAACTGAGGCACAATGCTGTTTATGCCATGAGTATGTGTATCAACATTACCCACAGGCGATGTATTGGAGACTGACACAACAATTCACATTTCCATACCTTCCTTTGTGTGTTGGAACTCCCTAAATCCTTTGCAAAGCAATAAATATCATACTCGAGGAGAAACAGTGATAGGTCATCAATACAGTAGTGACCTTCTGTACCCAGGCTTAGCAGCCATTCTAAGTACAGCAGTGCTTCTGAAATATGAGCACCAATTAATAATTCTGCCTGTGAGGGATCATATATATAATCGCCTGCACTACTACAGACTGCATCTGCAGTTTTTTGATACCACTGCAGAAGGACAACAATTTCATTATATCAGTATCTGCACTTTGTCAAGAGGCCAGTAGGTTTCCCCAAGTTCCCCGAACATCTTGAATGTGTGAATTTATGCTAAGCCCTGGCTATCTGAGTGAACTCCCAAACCAACATACAGGATAAACAAAAATATTTATAAAGCAACAGCAGCAGCACTGATAATAGTAACAAAGGCAACAAGGAAGAGAAAGCTAAACCTATCTTTCCATGCTTACTACCGCTTACTATAGCTGAACACCTGCATTTACGGAAGAAAACAATTAGCTGACCTTCAGGAAATGAAATTCAGATACCTACTTATAGCCTCTCTTCTATGCTCTCTGCTTCTCTCTTAGCTTCATAGAGTTTTTGAGTTCAGTAGTTCTGTGGGCTTTCTGATCTGGAACCACCCCTTCAGCAGCACACGCACCTGCACAAGCCAGGCGCAGGCGCACATGGAGCAGCAGCAGCCCTGTAGCTATCCTCCAGGGGTCACAATTGGGTTACAAATTCTATAAAATGTGATGACTGTGCAGTCTGATTTAGAGCAATTTATTCACATCCTTCTTCATTAAGATTCAAATGGAATAAGTAAGACAGAAATTGAACAGATACAGAAATTGTGCATGGCTTGCTTTTGTAGTCAGTAAACATTTATTCACTAGGCACAGCTCTCTCTCATGTTCTCTCTCTTGTATTCTCTCTCTTCCCCTATCCTTCCTGCTTGATGTTTTAATGCATAATTAAGAAGGTCAGAATTAATGAAGCGGTGTGGAGTAAAGTTCAAGGAATCCCCAGGCACTATTTATTCTATTAGATCTCCGGCATGAATGCCAGATTGGCAGCATTAGAGGTAGAGGAAGTGTAGCTGGCAGCAGACCAGAAGCAAAGCTACCAAGGGAGACTTACCTGCAGTGTCAAGTCATTGCTGAGCTCCCTCCCTGCAAAAATCACTCGCAGCTGGTCAGCTGGAACTCCCTGTCGCTGGGCAACCACCTCCTTCAGCTGGAGGATGCTGGCATCCAAACCGACCTCCACTGGGAAACCATGGCTGGAGTTGAACCTGACAAATACTGAAGAAGAGTAAAACACCTTTTAAAGCAAACATTTCTCATGACAAGTTTGTACTAGTGACTACAAGAGGCTTACTCTTCAATTTCAGGGAGCATGTACTACTTGCAGAGAAAAGCTATTAATACTCCAGCATACCATTCTGAAACCCATCACAGAATAGTTAGTGATCAATAAATAAACCCCACGTTTTCTAATCCCTTGACAGTGTTAGAAATTATAGAGAACAGCCAGAATCAAAAAAGACCCAGCCAGGCAGCTGTCTAACTAGTTGCTAACTGGTAAAATACATTTCAGTTCAGTCCTAACCTCAGCGGGCATGGCCCACACCCATTTTCCGTGCCCCCTCACGCTCTTGCCCACTGCATGCAACAAACTATTGCAGGAAACTGAGATAAGCTTTAGAACCAAATATATATTAAATAATACAATGGAAAAACAATTCCTTGTTACACAGTAAAGTACAGCCATATAAACTGGCTTCCCACAGATATAATTCTACAGAAGATAATGACGGAGAGAAAATCACATGCTAGCAGAAATGCTTGGGAGTGTTGTATTACAGCATGGTCTTTTCAGAGTTCACTAAAATACCTGCAGTACATAACTCCTGCTGGCATCCACCTTCAGTGCAGAAAATAACTACAGCACCAGTCATATCATTTTCAGAGCTCCAGCAACTGGTTTATGCAGCCAGTGAAGTCTGGCAAACAAACCCACAAGCTTCCTGCCACTCAGCTGGCAGAGGTGTTTTTCATAAGGAGTCTGAAAGCGCTCATTGAACCCATGGTCAGGGGAATTACTACAAGAACTAGGAAATGGGCAAAAAAGCCATTACATCCATATCACTCACAGAGACTGTATGAACAGCAGACATGTCCCCTGAGGACCGCTTCAACCAATAACTCCACAGGCAGGAAGCAAAGGAATTAGCAAAACCCAGTGTAAAACAAAAAAACATTTATATCAATTAGACCGTGGGTACCTGTCACCTAAACAACTTGGGTATTGATGGTAACAACCAGTCTTAAAGATTTAATTTCTGTTGCCACTGCAATCCTTTAGCTGAAGATATTATTTCTTTGCATTTTTGATGACTGACAGAAGCATAAGCTCAAAAGTATTTATATTCTTTCAAGACACAACTCTTTTTAAAACTGAAAACTGTATTTCTTGTGAGTTTTCAAACACACTGTCTACCCAGCCACTCCAAAGTCAGATATTTTAAGACCATATCAGTATGGCTCAGAATGCTGCCATTGTCTTGCTGAGCAACGAAGGTTGTAAATATTTGCAATTTCACATCTTCAATTCAGATTTGTCTAATCTTTAAGGGACAAGGCCATATGCCAATAAAATTTAACACAACATTTTAAGTTTAGCGCTTGAAAATACCCTCTTAATATACTAAAGTGGAGGGTAAGATTGCATAATGTTGTGTCAGGCAGGGTGCAGTACGTATGCCCTCCAGCGTGCTACACAGTCACCTGTAGTACATTGAGTTACTGGTCATGATTTCTATTTAAAGGTGTTCTGGAAATAGCTAAACTGTGAAAAGCTGCATATTCTGAGAGTTCAATAAATCAGCAGAATTTGGATTTTGTTTAATTGTGGTTTGGAAAGGTAAGGAGGATTTATATGACAAAAATGAGTTCCAGCTAATGGGAACTGAACATTTCCCATCTTTCCAGGAATACTCATAATGCTCAGCTGTAAATAACATCATCTGGGCCAGCAGCAAAATATATAGTTAAATCAATGGAGAATAAACTTTTTTAATATGCTAAGCTTTGACTATCTATGGCATATACGCATACCTTTAGACATTTATATAGATATGTTCACATACACACATAAAATGTGCAATGTTCATCTCTAAAGGTTTCTTCCTAATAAATAATCCTCTTTAGTCTTACAAAATCCACTGCTACTGGTTTTGGAAATGAAAAATAGTTAGCAAGTGCATGACTGCAAATCAAATGTAAAAGGAAAGTGCTTCACAAAAGAAGCATAAACAAGTGTAATTTAAATTGATTATACAGCAGTACTCATTTTTAAGGACAGTATAAATCCAACACATTTACCTCAAGCATAATTCATGTTCATCGTCAACAATTCCCATCCCTTTCCTCAAATAAGTTTATTTTCATCCACTTCCAACAGATACAGTCTCCTTTTCCCAACCTGCATGAGGTAGCAGAAGTTTCAGTCTCACAATTGTAACCGCAAGCAAATGTGGAAAACAGGTGTGTGAGTCCAACACTTTGCACACCACAGCAAAGATTACAATACTGTCTTATAAGACTGAAGAGCTAACTTAGAAAAATGCTAGAATGTCAAACTTCACTTGCTGGAAAGTTCTAATTCGCAAATATTTTGCCCTTAAACATGCTTATTTTATTATAAAGTCTGAAATCCACCAAGTTTCTTTAATGTAAAAGAACAGAAGAGACCTTTGCTTACTTGCACAGAGCATAAAAAGATGAAACACAAACCCTCAGTATGTGGAATAAAACGAGAATTTAATTAATATAATATTTCAAGCTTCTTTTTAAGTAAAAGAAACCTTCTTTTTGACATTTCACCTCAATCGAACAATTACTATCGAGCTGATACATTTAACAGAACATAGTATTCAAGAGATCACCGGTGAAGTTATGCAGACATTTGAGACCTCTTCCCAAGAATACACACTTTGAAAAGACTTAGAATTTAAAGTTTGTCCACTGGAAATTAGTATCGTCTTAATAGAAGATGAGGCCGGAATTGCTGATTGAATCCAAATGAAATAAATCAAGTTACTAAAATTAAGAAGTAGCTAAACAAAGCTGAAGAAAGGAGGGTCCATTTGGATCAGTCCCCCTACTCCCACATCTGTAAGAGGTGACAAGCAATAACGCTTGTCTGATAAAAGGAAACTGTGAGACTTGACTGTCATGTCAAACAATAATCTCTGTAAATATCACAAAGATCTTTTTCCCACTGGGCCCAAGACATACCTAAGTCCTTTTGTAAATCTCTTGCATCTACTTGAATTTCTATATATCTTTAAAATCTCACTTTCAAGTCCACATGTTAAGCACAGTACTGAATGGAGGAAAGTGGTATAACTGAAAGAGCAAATAAAAAAGAAATATGTAAAGATTTTACTACATCTTTCAGCTGCGTAAATTGTACATCTTCATGCAATGATTTTTGTTTTACATTTAACAGTTGGACAGTAATAATCTCCTGTTTGGAAGGAACAGCAAGTGCTACATAAGGTTTATATTAAGTGTTACATAAACTTGTAGTTTAGTAAGTTTTGAATATTCTCAGGGGAATTTCACAATATTACTAAAATTGAGTCAGCAGCACAATTCAGTCACTTAGAATACAACATGATGGATAACTTTTCCCCATGAAGTAACACAAGAATTGTTAGTGAAGGGAAAATAAGTGAGGATGATTGTGACTAAAATCTTAGGTTCAAGACAATCTTTAGTTCAAGACGATACTGGTCCTGGCCATCTGTCCATCCGTTACACCGGAAGTTGCTACACATGTAACTGGGATACTGAAAGAAATGTGCATCTCAGCTGTTCCTGCTTACAATTCAGCATGTTAGTACCAACACAACTGAAATTTAAGCAAAGGTAGATACAAACTGATTAAACTCAGACGCAAACATGTTGGGCAGGTTTCTTGGGGAGCTGCAGAATTTCATGTGAAGGCTGGAGAAAGCTGCTGGAACTCAACATGCCATTTCTCAGAGCCCTGGGATTCAGCAGCCTTTTTATTTTGGAATTCATCCCAAAAGTGTCAATGCTTTAACCCCCATTGCCATCAATCCGACAGGTTTTCTAGTTCTGAATTGAGAAGATAAATACTGCATTTTGGAGAAGCTTAGGCCTTGCTTGTGAACAAACTGTGAAGGCACAATCCCAATATATAGAACCAAAGCAACTGAACTGTGCCAATAATGCAAAGAAACCTGTTGATGTTTTTATACTGCTACATACAAAACACAGATTTCCTTTTTAGATTTGATAGAAACTACTCAAATTTTTTTCTTCCTAAAGTAGTGAATCAGACAATCCTTCTTCACTGCAAACCAAACCAAAGCTATAACCTACATTTTATCATCCATTTCAAAAGAATGTACATATTTAGGATCTTACTGCTGAGCAATTGTATTGTGTCCATGATAATTATGTCTGCTTCAAGCACTTTTTATTCTCCATTCTTCCTAGAGACAAAAAGAAGATTAACGCAAGGATGGCTTGAAATATGTGTAATTTTTTCTATTATTTTTAAAAGCCTTTTCCCTACTGAGGTCAGATGATAAGACCTTTGAAATGTCTTTTCCTAAGACTGGGAAAAGAAGTCTCGTGACTAGCTGTCTGTGTTGAGCAGTTCCTCTTTGGCTCAGCACATGACTTCAGAACACCGCTCTTCTCAGCTCAAAAACCCACAGCCAAAGTATTTCACATGAGAAAGTACTCTCCCTTCTCAATATTATTTTTTTCTCATAATCTCTGATTAATAATTGATTCAGTAAAATGAAACAGCTTAGTGCATATCAAAAACAGGAAAATGCACAGAAAGGATAAAGGAAAAGAAGGTAGAAATTAAGGTAATGCAAAATTCTCACTACCTGCTAGCGTACTGTGAAATGTTCTGTAAGTCCCTCCATTATGGCATGACCGCACATCACCTCTCAAGGAACAGGCTGAAGGCAGCTGATCCAAGTATCTTTTTTGTTTCAATAAATAAAATAGGAACATGTTTTTCAGATTCTTGGGGTTCTTTCATACTCTATCTCATGGCAACATACTGTTCTATTATTTTAATCTTTATATTTAATGAACATAAGATATATTAGTAGGCACTTTATAAACCCCAAGTGAAAATCAGTTGCCGCCTGGAATTTCTATAACCTAAATTGTAGAAATGCAACTGTAGGACATACATAGCACAAGAAACTAGTAGCAGAACACAATATAATGTAATGGCAGCAAATCTTGTGCCACAACTTTTTATTGTTATTTCCTGATTTTCAGTGAGTCAAGGGAATTGCAAAGAGGGAAAGAAGTAAAGAAAAAGATTAAATAGGAACAAAAAAGATGAGATGGGGAGACTCTGCAAGCTGAGGTCAAGTCTCTAAAGAATAGTTCAGAGCTGTGGCAGGCTTTTATAAAACATTCAGTCAGCACATGTTATTGAAAGTCCAATTAAATGGTTAAACAACACTGTGCAAAGTTCTCTGAAGTCCTTCCAGAGCAGCTCCAGCAGCCTGGAACTGGTTGCAGCCCTTTTCTTCACAGCTTTGTGTACCTAGGTTCTGCATTACAACAGGAGACCTTCCCAACCCTTTTTGCTCCCAGGAGCACTGGAAAGCAGGATGGTTCAGTCAGAACCATTCTACCCTACTTCCACTGCATCAAGTCCAGCTTTGGAGGCTCTCCAAAGTTCTCACCAAGTGGCTTCCCTGATATATTTCTTGACTTATATATGTGATAAAATAAGAATCTCATCAGCACTAGAATAATCAGTCCCACGTGGTATTCATATAGCCTTTCATCAATTAGCAAAAATACCCTCAACTGTCTCCAAGAAAGCTCTCAGATGACTTTTCATCAAAAAAGCTGCCAAATTCCAACAAATTGGAGCCACACAGAGACAGCAAGATCCTCGTCTTGATGCCCTTGCACTGAACATCCTGTCAACAATTACCTTCTTCTATAAAGAGTGAAATCCAACTGCAGAACCTCTGCTGTCAACACAAGGAGTGAGATAGTGTCTCAGAGATAATGACTTCACACATTCAGTCGTATGGCTGAAAATCAACACTTTTAAACACTGCCCTGAGATGAGCGTGTAGCCACTGCAGATGTTGATGCACTGGTATGATGTTTTCCTGGCAAAATGACCTGCTGTGTATTTTGCACCAGATCCAGACTGAGAGGTATAGGCCATGAAGTTAAGCATGACTTAATGAGTTATCACTCACTGCTGAGCCATGATAACTGGCAGCATTAGGCCTCTCCAATCGCTGCATTTGTGCAATAAAATTAATGCACATTAATGTAAGCCAACTTCACAGCCACAGCAGAAAAAGAGCCTACACTGGCAATTCATTAAGCTAGAGTAATTTGCTTGCTTCTGATCATTTGTAAATTACCTTCACCTAACAAATGATTTTATGATGTAGTCACACATAAAGAGCAATGTAGTAATCTGACATAAACAATGCCTATAAAACCCTATCCTTGGTGAGGTTATTTCTCTCCTTAGCAGGGAATAAACTCTCTGACGGAAACATCTTTAGTTAACACTAAATGAGTATCATAAAAAATGTTCCTTCATTATTAACTAAAATTTTAAGATTGGGTATCAATCATGATTGACTTTTATTCAAACAACTGTTTATGGAAAGCAATATAGTAGCATTCATAAATGCTATAAATACTGATGACAGCTTTATACAAGTCATGAGGAGCATAGAAAGGTTGAGCAGGGGTTGGGCACTCACTTCCACTGGAAGATTTAGGGGGCATCATATTATGCTTGTGGGAACTAGGTTCAAAAAAGGCAAAAATGAGATGTTTGCTGAAAGTACCAGCAACAGGCCTCTGGGAAAGCTCTTCCCGAGAAGTGGTAGATGGAGGACTAATAACTTCAGCTGATGGGGAGAAAAGAAACCGGCAGTTACTACATAGTCAGCCCAGTAATCCCCCTGCTGAAAAGGACAGGATAATATACATTGTTATGAAATAAATAGTTTATATATAGGTTTTGAGCTCAGGAATGCTATGCCTTCAAGTTACATGCTGAGCCAAAGAGAAGCTTATCACTGCAAGAACATTAAAATTAACAGACACAGATACTGTCACAAGATTTTCTTTTCCCATTCTTAGGGAAATACATTTTAAAGCTCATGTCATTTAATTAAAGATATCTGTGAGAATATCAGAGAGAAATATCATCTATGCTTGCCCTTTCATCCTTCTTCAGAAGGGTCAGTCTGCTAAAGGTCATGGCTGATGAAAGTAATGCCTGGGGTTAGACTCTGTTCTGAACAACTATGGCAGCTCCTTTGCAGATATCCTGGGTTTGTATTTCCATACAAGTACTCCAACCAGTGTTACCTGAATATACCACTGAGTAAAATCTAGCAAATAGTCAGGTTAACAGTTTCCTCCTGACTCTTCCTTGCTAGCAAGTAATCCAAACCAAGAACAGAGGCAAATGAAAAAGACAAGAGCCCAGCAGTACTTTTCCTCCAGAAATATGCATGCAAATGCAGTTGCTTTCTTGTATTGCAGTAAGGCACATTTTAAACTCAGCAACTCTCACAGTAACCTAATTTTGTCCTAGAAGTATGCCTCTTAATCCAAGACAGAAGCTAAATTTGTCTAGTGAATTAATTCCTGTGAATAATTCACTCAGTTTTACTATACCAAAATTCTCTATAGAGGAATGCAAAGCCAGCTAACCCAACACTACAATTATGTTGGCATTTCCTTTAAAAGTCTCTTGAAAATGCTGTTTTTTCTAGCTATTTTTATCTTGATTTACTGGCTGCTTATGTCAGCACAAAGCTGTCTTGAACTTCCTTGATACAGAATTAAGCCAAATTTGTGTTTCATTTAAAATACACTTACACCATTCTTTAATGTGCTCAGATATGGGTAAGACTCTTTAAACTGTACATATTTCCAGCTACGTGCTACAGCTTTCTGTATTAATAAGAAGTATTAGATTTAAAAATAAAATGTATATTATTGCAGCTTTTAAATTACTCCTGTCCTGTGGAAGAATGGGCCAGTATTTTTGCAAAGACTGAATGACTTAAATAAAATTCATAAGGCTCAGAAAATCTCAAGCAGGACTACTGCAATAAGTTCAAGGCTAGAAAAGGGACTGCAAAGGTGAACACTGCAATAGTGAGATTCCACTATTTCAACAGTTATGCTCATTTGCAGTTCCCCAGGATATTCATCACATAATTCTTAAGGCATCTACATTCTGCTAAATATTAGAAGCATTAGTAGATAGCTGACGATCCACTCAAACAAATCTACAACTGAATAAAGCAGCTGTCAGACTTGACTAAGGAAGGAGCTTTATAACAACATGAAGTTTGTTAGTTGTTCAGTATAGGGCAAATGTATAAAAATTTATACAATCCATATCAGAACATGAATTAAAACATACCATTGGAATGGCTGTGTAGAACCAATTAGTTCCACATACAGAAAACCCAGAAGTCCCAGAGAAAACCTACTTACCCATCTATGGACATGGAAATCTTTGTTTTCACATTGTTTAATTTCTACAAGAGCTACTACAAATAAAAACAAGCCAAAACTCAAGGGAATAAACATTGTTATAGCACAGGACAGCGTTAGCCCAAGTAGATGGCTGCATGCAGTACAGTCACGTGCACTGCTTGAAAGGAGAGGATGAAGCCAGCTTCTCCAAAGAACAGACACATAACAGGGCTTCTTTCCTTGATATTTACAGGTCTAATGTTAGGTTTTGAATGTCTAAGTTAATTTGCTTTTACTCTTCCCATTTGAGGGGATCCAAGTATCATTACAAAAATGTCCAAATTTGTTTTGAAACATACAATGCGCAAGTGAAATTATAGAATTATGGAATGGCTGGAGTTGGAAAGGACTTTAAGATCATCTATTTGCCATGGGCAGGGACACCTTCCACTAGACTATGCTGCCCAAGGTTATGTCCAACATGGCCTTGAATGCTGCCAGGGATGGCACATTTACCACTTCTTTGGGCAACCCATTCCAGTGCCTCACAGTAAATAACTTCTGCCTTATATCTAACCTAAACTTCCCCTGTTTAAGTTTAAACCCATCACCCCTTGTCCTATCACTACAGTCCCTAATGAAGAGTCCCTCTCCAGCATCCCTGTAGGCCCCCTTCAGATACTGGAAGGCTGCTATGAGGTCTCCACGCAGCCTTCTCTTCTCCAGGCTGAACAGCCCCAACTTCTCAGCCTGGCTTCATATTGGAGATGCTCCAACCCCCTAATTATTATATTTCACCACTGAGCACTTAATTTTAAGGCTACATGCTGCAGCCTCATCAGCATCTTTCCAATTTACCTGTGTTACTGATATTTTCACTATTAGCAGAAAAATAAGCTTCAATATTCTGAGATAGCCATATCCTTGCCCTTCACCTTTTGAACTGTGGGCAGGATCTCTCCTCCCTGTGACCTTCCTTCTGGACAGTAAATTTACTGCAACAGCAGAGCAGACTTAGGAGGGTGACTGCTCTGCAGAACTGCCTCAAGAGACATTGAGGGCACTGGGGGCACACAGCTCTGACTGTCCATGCTTGGCTCCCCCAGGCGCTCCCCACTGGGCCCACAGCGCATGTCAGTCAGCCCTGGGGTCTGTCAGCCCCTGTCCCAGCGATGCCACAGCAGGGTCTATGCCCACACCAGCCTGCTGCTGTTCCTGCCTGGGCTTCTTACACGGACATGACTCGATGTGCCACCTGGAGTTGACCTGGAAGTGGATCCATCCCTGCTCAGCCCATCATCACATGCCCACTCTCGTCCTGCCTGCTGCAGGGCTCTGGGCTGCACTTCTGTTCACCAGGCCCAGCCCCAGGCCAGCTACCACTTGCCCCGGTGCCACTTGTGGAAAAGGAAATAGTGCATCTCTTCAAACACAGCAAATCTGCCAGTCTCAAAACATGCTATAAATCTCAAGTGTCAGAGAGGTTGTGTGTACATGTGTGAGGCAGAGACCTGCTGGCTGGGGGGGGGTTTAACATCTACTTTGGCTATCCCACAAAATAACAAACACACCCACATTAAATGCCACTAAGTCCCTGACACGGGAAAATACCCAGCAGCCACTTGTGCCAGGCAAAAACATATGGCCAGAACTGCCTGCCAAAACCAGTCTATCATTCCCACTTTAAAACTGCTAGTTAGCTGGAAAAAAAAGCAACACAATTTCAAATATCCCAGTGTCACTCCAGAATTCTATGAATTCGCTATATTCTCTGAAGACATAAAAATTAATTTGATCTATTTAAAATATATACAATGTAGTCATTTACAATCACCCTTTAATTATATCAATGCATAAAAGTGGGTGTGTACTTATACAGAGATACATATGTATGAATAAAATCCCCAATTCAGAATGCAGTTATTTCAGTACAAAGTGAAATCCTTGTTCACCAAGCAGATGTAGACAGGAACCTGCTGAGCAAGATGAGAGTAGGAACACAAAAATGCTTACTGGGAACACAACTCAAATACTATTAAAATATGAAAAATTAGAAATGCCAAATCATAATGAAATGCCAAAATAAATCAGGAGACCTTAGACTGATAAAGGGTGATGGATACAGTATGTCAGCTGAGTACAATGGGATAAAAGTTGTGAAATATTTCTGACACTGTACAAGCAACTTTGCTTCTGTTTTGTTGTGGTTTTTTAAGCAACACTAAGCAAAGCCAAGGCATGTATATATTACAGATATGCACACCAATGAAAACCATGTGGAGCTATACTGTGCCACGTATTTACTGTATATCTTTCCTACCACTTTACCACTGCCAATCTGTTTTTCTGGATTTAACTTTACTCTCCCATACATGAGAAACTTTGAAAAAGATGACATAATGACTTGTCTCTTTCTGTTAGACCTAGGTCCATAGATGACATGAAGTTAGGTATTCAAGCTTAAACAGGAGAAGTTCAGGTTAGACATAAGGAAGAACTTCTTTACTGTGAGGGTGGAGAGGCACTGGAAGAGGTTGTCCAATGAAGTGGTAAATGCCCCATCCCTGGCAGTGTTTAAGGCCAGGTTGGACAGAGCCTTGGGCAACATGGTCTAGGACAATGCATCCCTGCCCATTGCAGGGGGTTGGAACTAGAGGATTTTTAAGGTCCTTTCCAACCCAAATCATTCTATCATTTCAAGGCCTGCAGGCTTATAATTTCACAGTATTCCAATAAAGCTAAAAAAAATATGTTTTTTTTTTTTATTAAGGACTAATATGGCTATATAGAGCAATACCACCACTAAAAAGAAGGCCTCACAATCTGAAGTTTTAGCTTGTCACCACGATAGATCAAAGTACCTCCAACATCAGATAAAGAAAACAGTTTAAAGGTTTGCTTTGACAAAAGCAAGAGCCACATAAATTAAAACGAGAATTAACAGCTGAACTGATGACGACAGGATGAACTGGTTCCTTCTTGCTGTAGTGAAAGCTTATAGGGAAAAAAAAATTAAAAAAATTTGTTTTTCTTAGATCAAAATTCATGCTTTTTCCAAAAAAAAACAGAAGCACAGAATTTTCATTGTAACTAACAAGGCATGAAGCTAAAATTTCTGCACAAGCAGAACAATAAATGTGTGTTTGATTAAATTCTGTCTACATGGCCTGTTTTTTGCTTTATATTGGGAAAGCTGAAGCTTAGTGAGAGGCAGCAAACACAGGCTGCAAGTAACCTTTGGTAGTGGGCCTGCTAACAAACACTGCTATCAAAATATACCTACATAGCAGAGTTCCACAAATTCTCGTGCAAAAATCACATTTTGCATACCTCACATCCAAGGGTGGAAGACAGAAATTCACCACCATTTCTGTGAGGCACACAAGGCACAATGCAGTTTGAAACAGCAGAATCTGTCTTAACATTGTTTGGTTTGTAACGCTGACTGTGATGACAACGTCTTTCAGCTCTCTGAAAAAAAATGTGAGAGGCTGGTATTAAGTTATTATTTTGGGCCATGTGCTGCGTTTCCATTGTTCATGTGGCCAGCAGGAATGATGCTAGAAGACCAACACAGTCGTCTATGGGATTTGCTCATTTTCAAAACCTGGTTTGAGACCTGAAAGAACAGGCAGTCTTTTTTTGCTGAAAAAACAAAACAACACAAAACAAAACCTAAGTTCTTCATTTTATGAATATTCCCAGAAGAAGATCCATCTCCGTTTCACAAACACCTCAACACTTTTCAAGGTTTCTTTTCATTTTTTTCTGACAAAACAGGCACACAGCTGCAGCCAAGCACTCCCTGTGCCAGTGCTTTTGTCAATTAGTTTGAAGGAAATCACTCAGCACACAAGGCTGAGATTATGATCAGACAAGAAATTATAGTTTATTATGCAATTTTATTCTTGTCTGTGATTGACTGCACATCAAAGGGCCACTCAGTGGCAGCCACGGATACTTGTTAAGGTAAAAATAGTTTTGTAAAAGCAGATGGTGGTAGCAAGACACCAGTAGATCACAAATACTGGGTCTGAGTATAACATACTTTAAATGAGGCTTTCAGAAATACAAAGGAAGGATTTTAACACATAATATTCCATTGCAGTATATCGACATTACAAACTGCATGGTGTTTTCAGATAGAGTGGAAGTCTGCCAAGTCCTCCTGATCACAATTTTCCCTCCCACCCAATTCAGAGTGGTAGGGGCATCAGCAGTTTTGTAACTGTAAACAGGTAAATTTTTTCATAGCATATGCTCCAGACACCAGGACCAATGGAAGCACAGCACATGGTCCAAAATAATTTAATACTGACCTTAATTCTTAGCAATTGGTGGACACGGGCTACCCTGGATCTTTAAGAATGGTGCTCTATTGTCTATCCATGAAATACTGGTAAGTGCTTTCATCACAAATAACCAGGACTGATGTAGAAATGGATGCCTGGTAAAACAGAAGGGAGCACCAAGCACCATGATTTAACAAAGTGATAATCCTTAGTGTGAAACACCAGGAAAACCCAGA
This sequence comes from Psilopsiagon aurifrons, assembly GCA_025447955.1. NCBI lineage: Eukaryota > Metazoa > Chordata > Aves > Psittaciformes > Psittacidae > Psilopsiagon > Psilopsiagon aurifrons. The sequence goes on from JAOEHY010036923.1 coordinate 30,948, forward strand.
AGACCTCAGAAGCCTGAGGCCTGTATCCAGACAACACTCACCAGATTATTACTCTAGTGACTCATAAAAGATTACTGGGAAAACATAGTAAATAAATTTCAGTGCCCAACAAAGCAATGCAGAAGGGAAACAATGAGAATAATGAAGCTAAGAAAGAAAAGACTGAAAATGGAAAAGAAATTGTTCAGAGGAAGAAAAGGCTTCTCCAGGATTAGGGAGGACCTACAGTCAGTGCCACGATTTGAGGAATAAAACTCCAAATATTTAAATAACCTTTTCTGAAGACTTTTTGGTGATATGGAGAAGAACCAGATTAGTCTAGCCCTGTATGTAGCTCATTAAATCACCAGTACTAGATGATTCTGTGTCACTAAGTAACACAAAGAGAAAACTGTTTTGATCATTTTGACATTTTCACTAAACCACACAATTTAAGAAGCAGTGCATCAGAGAGAAATTACACGAGAAGCATTATTTTAAAAATTGAAGCCAAAAGCAATATAGCTGATATAGTATCAACAATCCTGACCCCATAAACTATACTCCAAAAGCACTAAAGGATCAAGAGCCACAAGATCATACTACACATGCTGAAGAGAGAGACACAGGGGTTGCACTAGGTGTGCTGTAGTCCAGAGGCAGGACATCAGAAGGACTTTCCAGGGATCCCTACCTCTCCACTGAAAGACAGGATAGAGTAGGATGTATAAATTAATTTCTACATACTTATAGCAAGCCACTCTAATCCTTACCTGCTCATTTTCCACAGCAAGGGATTATCCAGGAGCCCCCATGCAACCATACATCTCCAAACCATCGTGTGTCACAGCCCTACTACAAATGCTGCCTTCAACTTCCAAGTAGCATCTTGCTCAAAAGTGCCTCAGGTCTGCTGTGCCTGCACTATCATGACTGACAAATAAGGCACACTGGAAGAGCGCCTGGTCCCACCACAGGAGCAAACCCGTGCTCTCCACAGCACAACCAAACTTTCACTCAAGAGGTCCAAGACTGTACATGATTCTTCTCCAAGAAAGAAAAATGTATTTAATATACATATATTATAGCAGAACAGAATGTTTTCATTCAAAGTCAACCAAAGAATGAATACAGATTAATTAAAATAAATGAATATTTTTGTGTTCAGTGTAAAAGTGTGTTCTACTAACGTACCCTTAAAATAGGTTTCAAAAGTATAAAATGCTGTGGGTATATTATTGCCATCTGGTTGAGAGTACAGAATTTTGAATATTTTAGAATCCATCAAATAAATATTTGGCTCATAGATCATAAATATTTATAAGCATGAAATCTCAACTTTTTTTAAAAAGGATTGTTAACTTATTAAGTTACTAAAAATTATCCCTTCTGGGTACTTTTGATATAATTTTCTAATGTTTATCTTTTCTCAAGTCTGTGACCAACTACATGTTTATACGTTTTTAGAAAAATATTAGCATGTTAAAACACATTTTGTTATATTGTGGCTTTGATAAGGATATATTTCTTTAAGTACAAATAGGTACTTATTAAGAAAATACTCTGGATATAAAATCATACAGAATATTAGTGATACTGTCATTCATATGAATATCAGATATAGTAATAAATATATAGTAAATACTCAATCCAAGTAATAGAATAATATTTAATATACAGACTGAAAACATATCATGTAACTGTCAAAACAATTAGCATTCTGAAACCTAAAAATGGTCTAGAGTAAGTGAACTGCATCTGCCCAGTTTTGTTGCACTTGGAGTACTTTGCTTCTCTCCTGCTGCTGTTAAAAAATGCAAACAATGAAAGTAGAATGATAGACTTAAGTATTGGTTTTGAGAATGGTGGAAAGATCTGCCTTTTGGTAGTCAGATAATTACTGCTTAAAGATGTGAGAAAACACAGATTTCAGGACTGTTCAGGAACTCTATTCATCAGTCCATTGAGTCTTTCAGATGGGATACACTCCAGCTCACTGGTGAATTTCGCCATTCATTGAAACAAAACTTCAAGCAGTTCATGCTTAACTCTTGCCTGAGTATCTATAATATTAACATGTGAGACAGAAAAACCTTTTCAAGGTTCTGCTCCAATAAATAAGCAAGTATGTTACCAGAAAAAACATCAAAACATGCTATGTTTTAATTTTACTGTAAACCAAAACCAAGATGAAACTAGGATGAAAATCTGAATTAACCTATACTACTTCACAAAGCATTTGTTAGTCAAGTAGCATCAATCAAATAATAAAATCAAATAAGCTGAAATATACACCTGACTCTACCGTATCGTAAGTTCTGTATCTGTTTTTAGATACACAGAAAACAGAAACCTTCTTGCTGATTTAATGAATGTTGCAGAAAAACCTTCTAACAAAATAATTTGGCAGACTGACCTGAATTAAGCTTCTAAATGACACCTGTGTGGCTTTTTATTTGATTATTATGATATTATTAATCTATTCTTTCCTTGAATATAATATTTACTCAAAAAAATTACCATCTCTTTTTAGTCTGATCTGTGTTACACTCAACACCCACAGTGATTGCTGCCATACTGATATTTAGGACCAGCTTGCCTGAAGAGTTTTTACTATAGCAAACAATCACTGCAGTTCACTGCATGAGGCACCATTGTGTTCTTGCGTGCAGAGAACCATCAGCAGCATCAGGGATTCAGCTTAACTTACTTGTGGAAGAGAAGATTTCTCGTAAAGGTGCCACTAAGAATTTCCTAAGGTAGTAGACAGATACTAAATTTTAATTGTGTACCATTTTGAGCAATAGTGATCACTGAACCCCTACAATGGAAGAAAGGAGGCTCAGAGGGGATGGGCAACGGCAATGTGCTCCTAAGGCTCATGGAAGGATGTAGGGAGTGACTGGTGATAGCTGCTGCAAAAAGAATTGAATTTAGTGCCATACAAAGAGGCCCAGAGGGTGGCTTTCATCTAGATAAATGGCTTTATCAGCTGAGTGGAACAGCCAGCTGCAACCAGTTTATTGGATCAACTGGTTATGTCAAATCAGTGAACCAACCAGTTGTGTAATGTTCATCCCTAGGTCAATCAAAACTGAGGAGCTGTCTTCCTGCATGTGCCAGACCAGCACAGGGTGGTTTATACACACCTCTGCCAAACATCAAGTATAAAATAACAGAACAATGAACAAAAGGAATTTTGAACAGCAATGGATTTAAGCAAACTTCTTACTCCATGTATTCCTTCCTGGCCACTGGGAACAACCAATCACACCAGTGAGCTTATTATACAGACTGGTAAGAAGCAGCACATTCACATGGTGGTTCAACTGCATATTAAAACTACTATACACTACAAAGTGTAATTTATCCTGACATTATGAATTGTGTGTATTGTTGTATTGCTGTGTTAACTCAAAATCCCACGTAACATCATATAACTTCAGATAAGTAAATTTGTTATTAATCAATAAACCTTCCACACCTCAAGTACCTCAAAGATGGTCAGAAAGTACTGGGCTCCAACAGGAACAAATACGCTCCCACTCTTGACATCATATGTATTTTTTTACTCATACCAAATCAGCTCTGAAGATCTAGATTACTTCCTTCCAGCAGGGAAAGACAAACAATAACAAATTGTGTCTAAAGGATTATTTTTAATATGGCAAGTAAGAAACAAAAGCTTATTTCTAGCCTTATTTTTCCAGTGCTGTGAACTAACAAAACCTTTACTAATCAATATATTAAACATACTGAAAAACAAAGTCAGAAGTTCATAGACTACAAGGAATGCACATTAAGAGAAGCTCAATATTGAAATATGACCCTGTGATCTTCTTTTGGTCATGCAGCTGCGCCATGAGGCAGATTTCACTCTCCCCTGTCTCCTCATTGAATAGGTGATACTCTGACAGGTCATTTTCAGTAAATTAGTTTAATCATTAGAATTCATGAGGTTAATTGTGGCACTGACTGCAACAGAACTTGCTCTCCAAGTTCTGTTACTTTGTTCAACGTGTCATTTCAGAATAAGACAAAGCCCTGTACGTAAGTTTTTGTGCTGAGACAAAGCATACATTAAAATGATGAATTGTTGGGAATCCTGATCAGCGAGAGGTAAATTTGTATTTCTTGCTTGAATAAATTCCACTGTCTCATATTTGGTTTGTAGACTACAGAAGCATGCATTTGGTGACAAAACAGGCCTACTCAAACAGGTGGATGCCCAACCAGCTCTCAATCATTGTCACAACTCAGGGAGTAACTACATTTTTTTCAAGCAACTGTTGTTTGCAGAAATAAATCACAGCAAAACAAAAAGCGGAAATGACAGGCCATCTTTTTGTTAATTTCAACGGCGTATCTACTGCATTTGACATCTTAAATATTGATTTTTCTAATAGCCCCGTCTAGTTGTGGAATAAGTCATGTCATTATCTGCTGGCCTCTGGCACTAACATCCAGCTTCTTTTACAAAACCTTAAAAACTCTACTATGGAGAAGCTAAATATAACAAATAATAAGCTACCACAGAATTCTTCTACATTTGGTTTGTGCTAAGAATTTCTGAAGATTATTATAATCAGAAGCATTGAATTCAAAAATAATAAATAACTGAGGTTGTCAGAAGGGATTACAGATGTTTTCTTCAGCTGTCGTACAAATAATTCCCAGCATCCTGATTATCTAAGGACAAATGTATATCCTTGGGAAGTTGAACTGAAGCTTTATTGTATAAAAAACGACCAACCACATCCTAAAAAAAAATCCTGTTCTAGAATCTTTCCCATCTAAAAATACATATCCCTCTGCTAATAACCTACAGTGATGGTAACAATATTTCAACACCAGATCCTGCCTGAAGGCCACACCTAGTATTCATTTTCTGTAGCCTTTCTCTGAAAATATACCCACACACTTGCTCCAAGTAAGGTCAATCTGAAGAAATACTGTATGTAGCAACACCTTGGTCTACAATTTTAATTCCTGTGTTTTGAAATATGTTTACTAATGCCAAGTAGGAAAGAAGCAAAGCAAGTATCTATCTACAAGGGAAAAGAAAAAGATTCAGGAGTTCCACAGAGACCTCAAAATCATGCCAAAGGGCAGAATCAATCTTTATGTTAACAGAAATGTTGGGGCAGCAATTGTCTCTTTCAGAAAGATCATTCTGTCAGATAACAACAGGGTGACAGCAATCCCTGCAAGTTTTTCCTTAGGCAATCTGCATAAACGTGCAGGCTGCTTGTTCAGGCCTCACTCCTCACTGACTCCTACTAGCAAGCACATTCAGCTCCCAAGGTGAAAGCAAGGCAGAACCAGAACCCTGGAAGCAAGTTACCTCTCCTCAAATCAGATCCAAATATAGGTGCAAATACAGGCGACAAGCTGATGTCACCACCTGCCTTTTTTTTCCTTTTCCTTTTTTTTTAATTTTCCTTTTTCCCTTACACAGAAACTAAAACCTACCCAAACTTAAAAATATCTATTACATTAAATTAATAGATTCACTGGATTTTTGAGTGATTTCATGTAGACTTTCATCACTATGCTGCAAGGCAGAACAAAGACTGCATGACAGAGAAGTAAGAAAAAAAAACAAACCAAAAGCTTACATACTGTGGAGCTTCATCAAAATTATAGTATCAAAGAATCATATTTTAGTCACAAATAGCTTCACTAACCAACAGCTGAATTACATAAATCTGCATTTTGGGAGGCATAGCTCAAGATGAAACTTTTCACGAAGTCTGAGATTTCATATCCACAGTTGTCACAGAAACAACTGGGAGAATCAGAGGGGAAATGGGGGAGCAGCCTTCTCAAAAATGTTCACAACATACTTATATCAAAAGTTCTTTGATATTGAAACTAATGTAATACAGATCTTTAAAGTGGAGGAAACATGATTTAACACCCTAGAAAACAACATACATGGACATTTAGCACTACACCTACACTGACAAAAGAGATACTACCAGAAACCTCTTGAGCCACAGCCTGCAAACAAAGAAAACAGACATTGAGGAGACCGCAATCACTTCTAGGGTCCATTAGAAGATAAATTGCCATTAGAAGATAAATTCCTTTCTAATTAACACTATGCACAAATACATCTTGAAAATACTGTGCATATACTTCTGTGAAAATGATTATGTAAATAACATGCATTTGCAAAATTGCTGACTGCACCAAGATGTCTATTTATTCAGTGGAGCAGTCTATCAGGTCTATCCAGTAAATGATGTAGGGTTTAGACATTGTCATGCATGTAATAATACAAATTCACCCAAATATCAAACCAGGTTTTTTCTTATGAAGAATGCATGCAATTTAAAAAAAATGCATAACTAACATCTGACCAGAAAACTAATATTTATTTTAATGTAACTAGTGTGTATATACAGGATGTATCTGATTATTATTTTTATATATATATGAGATGAGTCTTGCAGGTAAACATTACATATTTCTTCAGCCTGAATTAGTGGAGTGACACCACAGTTAAACTGAGGCGAGCTTCTAATTTATAGACATGTTTTGAACACTAAAAATCAATCAATCATATTGTCTTGGAAATTACTATCCTTGATTGGTGTAGAAGTTTAGTACTAAAATGTTCAGTATTTTGTTACCGTATTTTTGTCACTTTACGTACATAAAAGTAACACATGTAAGCTAAATTAGTTCTCTATATTCCCTCTCAGATCAACAGAGAGTTTAGCACCTTCAAGCATCCATCCCACTAGCTATAGAAAGAACCCAGACAAATAGGTTGGCCTTCTCTAACAGCACTTGTAGTAAGCTGATAGCCTAAAGACGTGAACATGACACAGTTTTAAGGAGACAGGATACCTATAGGCTGCTATAGACAGATAAAGAAGAGAAAGGCTTGCAGGCACAGAAGCTCTTCCTCAGGTCAGAAATACCAGCTACAGCCTTTAAAGCTACATGGAAGTTGACAGTGATGAATCTATCTTGATGACCTTGGCCCACCTAAAAAGTCTAGGTAAAAATTACAGCAAATTGTATTAGCAGTGTACAGGTTATTGGCAAAAGTGACAGCTGATGTGGTCTTAAGTAGTTGATTAGTTTTAGCCATGTAAAACTTTAATCATTTATCCATGGGAGTATTTGATGCATTTAAACTACCACAAACACACCAGTCATTCAGGCTACATCTGTAGTTAATGGAGATAAACTGGTAGGATAAATGATTCTATCAAAGTGACTCAATTCTTTGAATTCGAAAAACTGCTTCGAGATCAATCCTACCCCTGGCAAGCATTTCCTGAAATACTGCATACTATTTCCCTCTCTCATTCATGGCAATTAACCCACTAAGGCTGGCCACATATATATCTCACACATCCTTCATACTGGGAAGTGATATTTGAAAAAATGTTGGGAATTAAGGCATCTGTACATCATGTACATAAGGTATCTTCAGATTATGTGACACATTACAGCAATCATCTTTGTGAACACTGCAACAGGGTCCAATTCATCTTAATGCCACAATGTATAAACCACAATGTTTGGGTTAATGGCACTTCACTGACTGCATCTCATGCACATGTTAACCTACGTGTGCTTGGATCTGCTGCATATATTATCAGACTCTATCTCCAGTCTATTGAGAGAGATATTGTCTCCAGCCTAAAAGACAACTTCAATAATCAAAATGGCTAAATTAATTTGATGCTACTTTCTATTATTCAATATAAGGTATAAGCCACTTACAAAGCATATGGTTCAGTAGAAAGATAAACCTCTAGTAAGCTTCAATTAGAATCGTAGAATAGTTAGGGTTGGAAAGGACCTTAAGATCATCCAGTTCCAACCCCCTGCCATGGGCAGGGACACCTCCCACT
>JAOEHY010036925.1:5040-21323 GCA_025447955.1 Psilopsiagon aurifrons
TCCCTCCATCCCTTGTCCAAAGCCCCTCTCCAGGTTTCCTGGAGCCCCTTCAGGCACTGGAGCTGCTCTCAGCTCTCCCCTTCAGGAGCCCTCTCTTGTCCATGCCCCAGCCCAGCTCTCAGCCTGAATCCATGGCAGAGCTGCTCCCACCCTCGCAGCATCCCCATCACCTCCCCTGGACCAGCTCAGGCAGGTCCCCGTTCCTCTGAAGTGATGGTTGGGGTGCCCCGTGCAGGGGCAGGAGCTCATCAAACCCCAGTGGGTCCCTGTTTCCATGCAGGGATGTGCCTGTTTGGGAGATGAGCATCGCGTGCCCATCGCTTGCTCACAGCACATGTTCAGAGCGGTCCCATCCTGGGAATCACTCTGTGCAGATGGCTGCTCCCAAATCGTCATTTTCATCTGAAAACACCCTAAAAGAGCCTGGGGGAGGGGAAGGGGATTAACCTCCATACCAAACCGGCTTAAACCCAGCCCAAAATCTGCAAAGCCCCATGGAGCTGTACCAGCCCGTGCCGGGTTCGGAGCCTGCGGTGCCCATGCCCTGACCTTGCAGGGGTTTCACTTCCAGCCCTGCCATGGATGGGCAGAGGAGCTGCATGAGCAGGGAGAGCCCTTTGGCCCTTCTCAAGGGGAGGAGGCAGCCCTTGGTGAGCAGGGGAGGAGCAGGAGTTGGTATAAATAACCCCCATGGCCCTGCTTATCTCCTGGCCAAGGGACACCCATCACCTCCCACTGCTGCTGTCCCGCTGCCAAGCTGGAACGGGCTCCGCAGGGTGCTTTGTTCCTCTCCCTTCATGGAGCTGTGGTGGGAGGGGAGATAAGAGGGAGGCATTGAGCAGCTTCAGGGCTCCGCTGTGCTGGGTGCACGCTCTGCAAGCAGTTGGCAGCCCTTAGGTTCAGGCCTAAAGGGGGGCAGAATTGGAGGTTTGGGGGGGGATGGAGTGCTCAGAGTGGGGAGTGTTTGCGGGGGGAGGGTGGAAGAGGTGTAGCTTGTGTGTTTGGCTTCCATCCCTGGAAGGGACACGGAACACATCAGGACAGGGTATTGCCCTCTGTAATCGCACCCGTCTGTGCTCTTGAGAGCTCGGTGCCGTGGTCATTTAACGTGGCTGTCCCCCAGGCAGTAGGGCTGCAGGAGGTGATGCCCGTGTTGAGCCTTCTCCAGGGTCAGACCGGTCCCGTGTGAGAATTCCTTGGTGTTTGCCATGGATGGCAGAGGGGTGGGCGCTGACAGCACCACCGCGGGGCTGCGGTTGCTTCTCCCCCTTTTCCATTGCATCCCTCACCCATTCAGCGTGCGATCCCGTGATGACCCCACTTCCACACACCAGGAACAGAGCCGCATCCCCACCGCTGGTAACCAAACTCCTTCCTCTCTTCATCCCCAGCAACAGCAGCGCTGAGTCCCTGGACCGGCTCTACCCAACCGTGGGCTCCACAAAGCCCCCTCGGAAGCGGACCACGAGCCAGTGCAAGTCGGAGCCTCCGCTGCTGAGGACCAGCAAGAGGACCATCTACACGGCCGGGCGGCCGCCGTGGTACAACGAGCACGGCACACAGTCCAAAGAGGCCTTCGTCATAGGTAGGCAGAGGCAGCGTGAGGAGATTCCTGCCCCACAGCCATGGGGTTGGCTCCAGATTCCAGGCTGTGAATTGCAAGGGGGGTGCCCATGGTCAGTGCAGCGTTGAGGCTGAGCCGTGGGATGGAGCGCTTGCGGGTGGGGGTGATGGGTTATAGCAGGCACTGGGCAGAGCGCAGGCAGTGCTGTGGGTTCCCTCCACTCTTGTTGCCGGGGTTGTTATGGGCTCGCAGGGGTTTAGCCTGGGCTGGTTCTGGTGCCTTGTTGCCCATCCCTCCAATGAAAGGGTTCCCAACCTTTGCTGTGCTCCTTGCTGGCAGTTGCAGCTTGTGCTACCCGGCATTTCCAGGGATAACCTGTGTTCCGATGGTGTCCCTCTTGGATGCTCTGTGCAGCAGAGCAGCACCAGGGCTTTAGCCCGTGCTTGGGGTTGGTGACTTCATCCCCTTTTCCCTGACAGGCCTGGGAGGAGGCAGCGCCTCTGGGAAGACCACAGTGGCCACCATGATCATTGAGGCTCTCGATGTCCCTTGGGTGGTTCTGCTCTCCATGGACTCCTTCTACAAGGTGAGGCTGTGCGTTGTCCCACCCGTGCTCCTTCGGCTGATCCTGATGGGGAACACCGTGTGGACTTAGCATCAGCCTCGTGTTGTCCCCTTCACGTGGTTCCTGGGACATGGGGAGAGGTTGCTGGGGTGGTGGTGGGAAGGGAAGGCTGCTGATGGGCATGGCCACGTGCGCTGAGCTCTCCTCTATGGGCAGGTCTTGACCAAGCAGCAGCAGGAGCAGGCAGCGAGCAATGACTTCAACTTCGACCACCCCGATGCCTTCGACTTCGACCTCATCATCGCCACTCTGAAGAAGCTGAAGCAAGGCAAGAGCGTGAAGATCCCCATCTACGACTTCACCACCCACAGCCGAAAGAAGGAATGGGTATGGGATGCTGAGGGGGGGAGACAACTGAACCCCCCCAGCCCTGGTTTTTGTGCTCCCCCTCTGCTCCTTGCCTGGCTCAGGGTGTGCTTTTGGGATAAGCTATCCAGTCCTTAACAACCCAGAGAGATTCCCAGGCCTGGGGTATCTCTGAGCACACGTTCTGTGCCTGACCACATCCATTTGGCTCCGCAGAAAACCCTCTATGGTGCCAACGTGATTATCTTTGAAGGCATCATGGCATTTGCAGACAAGGAGCTCCTGAAGGTGAGGAAGGGTTCGAAGTTGCTTCTGGGGAAGCCCAAGTGCTGCAGCCCCTGTTCTGCAGCCCAATACCCCAGCAGGAAGAGTCCCAAGTGAGAAACCTTGGGCTCAGCATCTAAGAGCAAGGAGCGACCTGCTCCCTGGCAGTGGTCGTGCATAGTTAAGAAGGAGCCCAGCTCCGTGCTGGATGCATGCACAGCCAGAGGCAAAGCCCGCTGTTCCTAGCAGGGGCTCAGCAACACATCAGGCTTTCTTGGGAATTACATGGATGCATGAGAAGTGCTGCAGGAGCAGGGGGCGGTGCGAAGGCTCTGCTGAGCTCAGTCCAGAAGGTTTCCTTCTTTCCAAGCGATTGGATTGCACTTTCCTGGAGCAAGGATGACCTCCAGTGGGCAGCTGGATAAATCCCTCCGCCGCTCCCAAGAGCATCCAATTGAGGGCAGTGTCATGAGCTGACCTCCTGCGCTTGGCTCCCTCCCAGCGTTACAAGCCAGCGCTCCTGGGTTAAGCCAGGGATTAAATAGGCCATGGGTGTTAAATTCCTTTGTCTCCTCCTTGCTCTTTAATAACAACCGAAGTGTTGGAGCTGCTTGGATGTGGAGATGGGCTTTGGAAGGGGACAGGGGTCAGGAGAGGAAAGGCTTTGGGCTTGCCAGTTTCAGGGGCTGCAAAAGCAAAGCTCCCCAGGGCAAATCAGAGCTGAGCTCTGTTTAACCGCTGCCGTGCTGTGCATGGGGCTCAGCACTCAGGTTGTGGCTGGTGGAGAAGCTCTCTTTGAGTTACCCACTGAACCCCGGGGGGGGGGGGGGGGGTTCCTTTCCCTCCCGTCCCGTTTCAGCTCCTGGATCTGAAGATCTTTGTGGACACGGACTCGGACATCCGCCTGGTGCGGCGCCTGCGCAGGGACATCAGCGAGCGGGGCCGTGACATCGAGGGGGTCATCAAGCAGTACAACAAGTTTGTGAAGCCCGCCTTCGAGCAGTACATCCAGCCCACCATGCGCCTGGCCGACATCGTCGTCCCACGAGGTATACGTGCCCAGGGCTCTGCTGGCCTGGCGAGGACACGACGGGGCCTGTGCCGTGCCAAAGCAAAGGTCCCCACAGCCACGTGTCTCCAAACGCTGGCCAAAAGCAGGCTGCAAGGGGAAAAGAGGCACCGTCCCCTCAGCAGGCTGCTGCCCTGCCAGCTGGGTGGTGTGAAAGCTGGAGGTGACTTCAGTTATAGATCGCTAAATAAGAGTTTAGTCATCTTTTTAGTATTTTATTTATTTTTATTGCTGTCAATGCTATTATTTTTATGTATTTTTTACTGTATTACTAAATAGAAGCAGGAGTGGCTCCTGCTTTTCCAGGGAAGGGTTGTTTGGGGAGGCAGGGTAAGGAGTGGGTTTGAACACAGTGTGAGACTTGGTAGAATCACAGCCTGGTTTGGGTTGAAGGGACCTTAAAGCTCATCCAGTTCCAGCCTGGCCTTGAGCACTGCCGGGGTTGGGGCAGCCACAGCCTCTCTGGGCACCCTCTGCCAGCGCCTCAGCACCCTCCCAGGGAAGAATTAGATCCTAATCTCTAAACCTGTGGAAGAAACCTGTTCAGTGCTGGCTCCGTGTCCTGACCACGCTGTGTCTCTTTTGCTTTTGGTTCACCCCAGGGAGTGGAAACACGGTGGCGATCGACCTGATTGTGCAGCACGTCCACAGCCAGCTGGAGGAGGTAAGGTCTGCCTGGTCCTGTGGCTGCTCGCAGTGGTGCCATTGCAGGAGGCAGTGCTCTGGGTGCCGTGGTCATGGCTTGGCTCTCTCCTGTGCTCCAGACGTGTGAGCACGGTGCTGTCCCCATGCACTCCTCCCAGCCCTGTTCCCTTTGTTTCAGGGAAGGAGGCTGCCTTCTCCCTGTGCTCGGGTTAGTGCAGGGCTCCTCTGATCCAGCAGCAGATTCCTTCCTTCCTTTGAGAGCAGGTCATCTGGGGACAAACCAGCCATCCTCCAGCGATGGGAGGGATGTACCTGCACAGGGAGTGATGTACCTGCACAGGGAGAGATGTGCCTGCACAGAGAGTGAGGTACCTGCACAGGGAGTGATGTACCTGTACAGAGAGGGATGTACCTGCACAGGGAGTGAGGTACCTGCACAGGGAGTGAGGTACCTGCACAGAGAGTGAGGTAACTGCACAGAGAGTGAGGTAACTGCACAGGGAGTGAGGTACCTGCACAGGGAGTGATGTACCTGTACAGAGAGTGAGGTAACTGCACAGAGAGTGAGGTACCTGCACAGGGAGAGATGTACCTGCACAGGGAGGGATGTACCTGCACAGGGAGTGATGTACCTGCACAGGGAGTGATGTACCTGCACAGGGAGTGATGTCCCTCCCTGCCTGCAGCCCTCCCCGGGCTGCATCACCCCAAGCCCTGCAGTACTTCAGTCTCTGGTTTTCCTCTTCACCCCCCTGCAGTCTTGCCACTCAAGAGCCCACTTTCCCACTTCTGCATTGGGTGCAAACCATGGGTTTCAAACCCCAAAGTCCTGTTGTGTTTGGCACCCAAGCCCTGGTCCATTCACGTGCTCCATCACTGGCTTTAACAGTCATCTTCTGGGTGTCCTGGGCCCATCCTGACCAATTGTTTGAGTCTGGGACCATCGTTCACTGCTATTGTTTGATCAATGGTGTTGCTGTTCCCTGAGCAGCAACACCTCCTGCCCCATGTTTGTAGCTTGGATGTTTCAGTGGTGGAAGTACTCAGAGCGGTGGAAGGAGCAGGACCTGGAGGTGGAAGCATCGGGAAGTAGTAAAGGGCCTGATTCCTGCAGGGCTTTCTGAGCCCCAGGCAGCAGGAGCCGCTGGGCCCCTGGGGGGGAGCTGGCGATGTGCTCCCCAGTGCCTCAGGGAGGGACCGCTCTTAGGCAAAGGCATCTTGGCAGGACCCCATCCCCGAGCATCCCACGCTCCATAGGGCTGCAGTTGGGACCTTCCAACAGCCTGGACTTACAGCACTGAGATCTGGCAGGTTGGGAAGCTGGCTTTGAACGTGTAGGTCATGGGAGCATGGATCAGAGCCCCGACGGTGTCTGTAGCACCGGGATGAGGAGGGCGCAGGCCAGGAGATGGGAAATGGATGTTTCGCCCATTCATCCTCTGGGATCTGGCCAGGAAAACCCATGGCTGGACCCTGCAGCCAGCGAACACAGCCGCTCCTCCCCAGGGTGCTGCTGTGAGGGGTTGGCTTGGGGAGGGCTTTCATTTACCTGGGGAGGGGAAGAGGGGGAAAAGGCTACATGGGAATGCAGGAAAATATTCCTATTTCTCCTTTTCTTTTGTCTTGAATCGACCCTGGTGTTGACAATGCTTAATACCGGTTGCATTGTGTCTTTGTGTTGCTGCCGCAGCGTGAACTCAGTGTCAGGTAAGAGCCCCTAACTCTGTCCTGTCTGTGCAGCCAGAGGCATTTCCAATGCCAGGCACTGCTTGGCCTAACCCTGACCTGCAGTTGAGACCGAAGCTGCCTTGTCCTTGTCTTTGGGACCAGCAGGGACAGGGATGTTCCCTAGGGATGGATCCATCCTGCAGGGGTTGAGCCCTGAAGCTGGGGCAGGACCAGGTCTGTGAGCTGGGGACCCCCAAGAGGGGAGGTTTGCATCCTGGGATTCTCTTGTTTCCCACCATCAGAGCCATTCTCCATCCCTGATGGTTAACCATCCTTAATCATCACTTAATAGATAACCAACGCGGCTCGAGGGGGGCGGGAGCCCTGGATCCCTGCTGCATGCAGAGATGCTCAGCTCCGAGCCTGATGATGCCCAGCTTCAGCATGGAGAGAGGTACCCACTGCCCTGCAGTGTCTAAAGGCCACACAGCAACCGCCTGGGGACCAAGGGAACACTCGTGCCCTGGTCCAGCAGGATTTGGCAGTGTCTGCGGGTGGATGCTGTAAAGCACATGTTCCTTTACTCACCTTCTTCAGTGTGTGGATCCAGATGGGGCTTCAGCTCCCTTGCTTCCAGGTACTTCTGTAGGAAGCAGAGGGGATGCAAATGGGTTTCCATTTAGATTCCATCGCTGCACAGAGACACTCAAGTAACCCTAAAATTTACATTGGCCATACCAGAAGCTTTTAAAATGCCTGAGATGAGCAGGAAAGGACTTGACTTATTTCTGCTCCAGCCTGGGTGCTTTGTTTTGCTGCTGTTGGCTTGTCTAACCCCAACGTGGGGCCTGACGTTTACATACAGACAGTGAGAGCTTCCCTGTGTGTCTGCAGGTCCAGGTGGGAAGGTGCTCTTTAGGATGGAGAGGAGCCTGGTGCTTTGCAAATTGCAGGAATAACATGAAGAGGGTAGAGGGATGTGTATGTGTATGTATATGTGTATATATATATATATATATATGTACTTGTGTTATATATATGCACATATATGAAATTCCTTTCCCTGCAGTGATTCTCCTCTTTAATCAAAGTGCACTCAGTACAGGTAACGTTTGGTGCACCTTCAATCAGGTATTTGATAACGTGTCAAGTGAGCATCGGTAGTTTCAGGATCAGGAGTTTGGAATGGGAATTCTGACCTGCACAGATAACTCTGTGATAACCACGGCCACAGTTTGATATTCTAAAGCTCAGGGGTTTATTTATGCCTATGCCATAAAGTCTGGGAGAAAAATTCCTGCAAACTCCAGGCTGTTTTCCCTCCTGGAGTCCATGTGCTGTGGTTCCCCATCAGCTCCTCTGCACTGCCAAGGGGAGTGAGGTGGATGGAGACGCACTGAAGTGAGATGCGCTTGGCAGTCGTGGGCCTTTCATCTAGAGCAGGTCCCTGGCCTCTTGTCGTGAATGGTTTCATCTAAACATAGGGTTGTTCTGATGTCACCCCCTTTTGGTGGCCCTGGGGACGCAGTGAGGCCTTTGTAGCTGGTACAATAAAACCTGGATGCTTGGATCTGGTCCCAGTCCCGGGTGCTTCTCTGGTCCCTGTGCTCCTGACCGCCTCTCCTGACCCAGAGCATGGCTGGGACGGGCAGGGAGCTCCTCTCCCTCATTCCCAGCTGATCAAATGGGTGAATCCCAAGGAGTTTCATGGTGCCATTTAAGGACCTGCAGCCTTATTCTCCTCCTGTAATCACTGCCTGATGAGGAGCATCCTTGCCTTCTTCGGTATTCCCGCAGAACACAGGTCGGACCTTACTGTCCTGGCAGTTGGGATGTTTCTTTCCCAGCTTCCCACATGTTTAACCATGTAACTCCATGCAGGCACTCCCTCCCCATCCATGCCCAGGTGAGTATTTCTCCTGGAGCAGCCCAGGCACCAGGACACAGCACTCCGAGCCCGGTTCCATCCCTCCTGCGCTATTACAGCAGCCAGCCCAGCTCCTGGAGCCAGAGCTGTCTTCAGCCCATTCCCCTCTCTCATCACTATTCCCCCCCTCCCAAGGTCTGGATCAGCTCGGCATGCCCTTTGCCAGTTGTGTCTTTAAATATCAACCCGTTTAATAGCCCTTGTTTGAAATGTCAGCCCTGAAAGCCAGCCGCTGGGCGTGTTTGAAATGCCTTGACTGCATTAGCTCCTTTGTAGCTGGATGTCTCTTGTCTGCTTCCTGCTTGGTAGCGTGCTCAACAAAGAGCTGAGGATGTTCCCTGAAGCCTTCCTGAGAGATGGGCACCCCTTTCTCTCCTCTCTCTTTCTTTCTTCTGGCTTTTTTTACCTTCAGAGCTTTTGTTCTGGGGGGAAAACATCAGTTTCCGAAGTGAAACGTGTTCTTGACGCGCTCAGGGCTGCCCGCCTCAACTTTCCATTGTGGTCCTGGGGTGGGGACAGGAAGCATCACTCTCAAACCAGGCTGCCTGCAGGTCGTGGTGGCAGCGACCTGCTCCCTCCATCGCTCCCAGCGTGGCTGGACACGGCATATCACCGCAGGGAACATGGTTATAGAGGGGCGGCTGAGGTCTTCTCTCTGCCTCCAGCATCTCCAAGGGATGGTGATCCCAAGGCAGGCACTCAGGGAAGGGAGGTTTGCCTTCCCTGGTCAGAGCTGGGTTTCTCCCTCTGTTCCCGGTGCTCTCAGCATTCCAGGGCTGGAGCAGATCCTCTCTCCACGAGGGGGGCACCCACGTGCGTTTGCATGGATGCGGGGTGGGTCTGATGAAGGTTTGCAATTTGGGGATTGCAGCACTTCCCTCCAGGCTTTGAGAGCTGCAGCCGAGGTTGCAGGGATGGGACCATGGCCCTGCTGTGACTCTGCGGTGGTGAGAGTGGATGGAGCCAGGATTGGAGCCGTGGAGAGCAGCTCTGAGCTGACTTGGTCACCAAGGGAGGAGCGCTGGGGTCTGTGGGGCAATGAGGAAGGTCCAGGGGCCGTAGATCAGTGGGGGCTTCTTTCCCCCCTTTGACTAATGATGGTGCTTTCTCCTTTGTTTCATGTCTCGTTTGTCACTCTCCCTTTAAACTCTCGTGTCTTCCTGTCTTGTGTCCCTGAACATCCCTCCCACCCTGTGACCAGAGGAAGCTGCGCTGGGATATGTGAGGACACAAACGCTAACGAACAGCAGTGTTTTGGTTGTGACACTAACACCAGGAATGGGGACAGGGGCTGTGAACCGCGGCACTAACCCCGGCAGATGGCTCTCGGGGTTCTGCTTTGCTGGGGCTGTGCAGAACAAACCGGGGTGGAGGGACCGAAGAGAGCATCTTTATCCCAACCCCAACAGTGGGACTGCTGCTCTTCCCTGTGGGGATGCCCACAGCATTAAGTGCTTCCCTGCTGTTGGGGTTGCATCCAGCACCGAGCAGCAGTCCCTGTGTGGGTGTTGTAGGAAGGGGTGGGTGACAAAACGCTGACAGCATTCCCCATGGGGCTGTTGATAGCTCGGGATGCAGGAGAGGTGTTCCCAGGCACCCAGGGTTGGTATCAGAGCAGGGAGCACTCACTGGCATCATCAGCAAGGAGCAGGAGCCAGGTCACACCGTGTCTCACCTGAAGCATCACAGAGACCCCGCAGGAGAGGGGCTGTGTTGTGGTGGGGTGCTGTGACATGGACCTGGCAGTGATGGAGGGATGCCCATGGGAAGCTCAGGGCAGCGATGGGTAGAAGACAGCCCTATGGCCTATGGCCCTATAGCTCCTCTAGTTTGGGCAGCAGCGCTTTGTCACCTTGGCAAACCCATCAGGGCCATGAGTGTGTGGCTCGTGTTGGGGGGTCAATCTCTGCCCCCCCTCCCCGAAGCCAGCAGCCCCTGTGCAGGCTCCATCCTCTACCGAAGACAGGGCTCAGATCCTCACCCGCTGCATGGTTCTGCATCCCTGGGGTGGGTTCAGGCAGGGCTGTGCCCCAGGATCCATCCCCAGGCCAGGTCTGGCAGAGGGAAGGCAGGGAGCTGCCGGCAGCACATCCCTGGTGCAGGAGCATCCCTGAGGGCAGCTAACCCAGGTTTGGTGACTGACCAGGGCCTTGAGGGCTGCTCGTCCCAAAGAGGCAATGGAGTTTGCAGGCAGCAGGAGCCTGTTGGGAACACAGTCCCAACACAGTTCCCATGCCCATGTCACGGCTCTCAGGAGCGTTCCCTGCATAGAGGCTCTTTGATGCCATGCAGGAGCTGGCACAAGCAATTAGCCCTTAAGTACCCACAGGCTTTGGGAATGTCTCGTTTGGTGTTGGTTGGCCAAGACCAGGAGATGGCTACGTGGATGGAGGCCTCAAGTCATTCAGCCCTGCCCTCCTCCATTCTTGCCAGTCATCTTCTCTGTCTGCTCCGCTTGTGTGCCTCTGTGTGTGTGCAATTAATCCCGGTTTCTGCTTGATTTGAGCCTCAATCACCTGATGCTTCCGTCTGTTTGCTCCCTTCCCCTCCCAGCATCATCCTGACCGGGATGCAGCACGTGTGTGATCTGACGTGTGGCTTTCGGACCCCAGCCCTCCTCCCAGACAAAGTTGCTTGTCCATCCTGCCCAGCCCTGTAGAAGCCAAACAGATGTGACCTTCATCTCATTACACCGCTCTCAAAGAGAGAGGTGACTTAACGGGGCTGCATTGTGCGCTTCCCAGTGAATGGTGTTCCCTTGATCCAAGAATAGCTCCACTATTGGCTACGTGGGGATGAGTCACACAGATCCTGAAGTCTTGAAGCTGTTCCCAATTTGATGTCAGTTCTGTCCCTGAATGGACCAGGTGCTCTCTGCAGTGGTCTCATTCCTGGCTCCGTGGCCCATGCCATGAGCCCGGCTCCTGTCCTCTTCCTGGTGAGACCTGGCACGTGGGGGGCAGAGACAATCACAGCAGCGCCTCCTCACCCCATCAGTTCAGGACCCCCCAGGGATAAGGCTCCAGCACAGGAGAAGGGTTTGATTTTACCTTCCACTTCCTCCCCAATGGGAACCACGATGGGTCACAACCATCCAGCAGGATGGGCAGGTCCTTGGTCCGCAGGGTCCCTTTGGTCCCCCTGACCATGCGCTGCCTGCCCCATTCCCGGGAGCAGATCCCTTTGCCATGGCAGGGCTGGATGGCCTCGGAGTGCGTTTGCAGTGATGACATCTGGGAGGATGGCTCCGGCCGTGCGCTGTGCAGCCGTGCCCAAGCACCTTCTGACCGTGTGTTTGGTTTCCAGGGCCGCCCTGGCCTCTGCCCACCAGTGCCACCCCCTTCCTCAGACCCTCAGCGTGCTGAAGAGCACCCCTCAGGTGAGGGGCATGCACACCATCATCAGGTAAAGCCCCCACCACCGTGGCTGCCCGGGGTGGGATGGGGTTGGGCTTTGCACTCCCACATCCACCCTGTGCAGCTTGGGGACGTGGGACAGGGCAGACAACAGTGGCCCTGCGTGGAGGAGCTGTGCTGAGGGTGCTCCATGGCCTTGGCAATAACTGTTCTGCTTTCTGCCTTCGACCTTCCACCGCAGCTCCCGTGGGTCCCGTGCAAACACCGTATTGGGAGCTCAGGCAGGGCTTGAGCTCGTCCACACAGCCCCTGACTGTCAGCATCCCTCAGGGCACGCTTTGGTCCACAGCTCACGGTGCCTTTCCCTCCCCTCTAGGAACAAGGAGACCAGCAGGGATGAGTTCATCTTCTACTCCAAGCGGCTGATGCGGTTGCTGATCGAGCACGCGCTCTCCTTGCTCCCATTCCAGGTGGGTTCAGGGCTGCCCCTGGGAGGCACCAGGAGCTGTGATTCCTCTCCCGTTCCTAACCTGTAACTGCCGGGGAGCTGGGGCTGTCCTGGCGCTTCTCCTCCAACCTTACCCATGTACCAACCTTTTCCTCATGGACTGGAAAAAAGGCTCTGCTTGGCCATGGAGCTGTGGCATGGCTTTGGGTGCCTCCTCTGAGAGCCGCATCAGCCCCTGGTGACACTTCTCACGTGGTTTTTGTAGAGCTGCACAGTCCAGACCCCGCAAGGACAGGACTACGAAGGGAGGACGTACAGTGGGAAGCAAGTAAGTGGGAGCAAAAAGTACTGTTCGGACCAAAAAGTGCTACTTCAGACCATTGGAACTGCATCTTTAAGGTCCGGTCCAACCCGAACCGTTCTCTGGTTCTATGGTGATACCCCGTGGGTTGCATTGCAAGCTGGTTTGATGCGGAGGAAGGACAGCCCCGGCTTCCTGGGGCTTCCATCAGGCCTGGGTTTGGTGTTTGCTGTCATGGATGCGGTTGGTGGCCAAGGTGCCATCAGCAGCATCCCTGCGCCACTGTTGCCTTCGCACTGAGGGAACCGGGACTGACACAACCCTCTTGGTAGGGCTTTGCTTTGGGGTTGCCCAGGAGAGCCCCAGTGCCGTACCGGCGCTGTGCAGCCTCTGCACCACCCCAGTGCCAATCCCTGTGTGCTGCAGATCACCGGGGTGTCCATCCTGCGCGCGGGTGAGACCATGGAGCCGGCGCTGCGCGCGGTCTGCAAGGATGTGCGCATCGGGACCATCCTCATCCAGACCAACTGCAACACGGGCGAGCCGGAGGTAGAGCCGGGGGTGCTGGGGCCACGTTGTGCGTGCCAGGGGTGACTCAGGGATTTCCTGAGAGCTCTTGAGCGATCTGAGTGCTGGTGCTGGCGGGGGGGGGAGTGCTTTGAAAGCTTCTCAAGTGGCCTTTACCAGCGTGGTTGTGCGTGCAGGGGCTGCTTTGTGGTCCAGGTGCGGGCGCCAGCGCTTGGCTCCAAGCTGGGGTCTGAGAGGTGGGGATGAAGGAAAGAGCCTTCACCCCTGCAAGAGAAGGGCTCGGGTTTGTTCCATTCGCCTGCAGGCTCTAAGCTGCTCTTTTCCCCCTGCCCAGCTCCATTACCTGCGGCTGCCGAAGGACATCAGTGAAGACCACGTCATCCTGATGGACTGCACGGTGTCCACAGGCGCAGCGGCTATGATGGCAGTGCGGGTGCTGCTGGTACGGAGAACACTGGGGACACTGCATGGAGAGGGGGGTTTGTTCCCAAGTAACATGCAGAACATCAGCCACAGCCGTGCTGAGGGGCTGTGGGATGAAACTGGTTCCTCCATGGGAAGGGCGGTGGGATGGGGAACAGCGCAAGCTGGGGTGGCTGTAACCGTGTGCTGAGCAAGTCACCCCATCCTTGTGCAGTAACTGATGGGATTTAGTTGGCTTCTTGGTTCTGCTATCAGCAGCCCCAGCCGGCCACAGAGGGGAGATGTGGCTGCAGGAAGGCCACTGAGTGCTTAAAGTGCTGCTCGCAGGAGGAATGGGCCATAAAGTTCCACAGAGACCCTTACCCCAACGTCTCTGCCTTTGTGTAGGACCACGATGTCCCAGAAGACAAGATCTTCCTCCTCTCCCTGCTGATGGCAGAGATGGGTGTCCACTCAGTCGCCTATGCTTTCCCCCGGGTGAAGATCATCACCACTGCTGTGGACAAGAAGGTGAACGATCTGTTCCGGATCATCCCTGGCATCGGTGAGTGTCTGAGCAGGAATAACCTGGTCTGGGGGGGTTCGGTGCTTCTGACCCACTCACCAGAGGAACTGAAGCCCTGGTTGCCAGCGGCAACTGAAGTGTGGCCTTATTTGACCCCGGTACCCACTGCCTCTCCTGGGTCGTGCTGCCATGTGGGTGTTGGAATCGATGCTGCCGTAGCCTTGCTGGCAGAGGGAGCTGCTCCACATGGTCCTCCTCCAGCCCCAGATGGAGAAGCCGAGCTGGGACATGGGGAGCAGCCCTGTGCCCACCTCATTCCCTGAGCTTCCACCTCCAACAAGCTCCTCCAAAACAAGCTCCCTGTGTTCTGTCCTCACCTCTGCTGTGCCAGGAAACACCCCTGCCAACGGGTGCTGATGCAGCCTCCGGGCTGCTCCAGTTCTGCTGCTGCTCCAGCTCCAGTGCTGCTGGATAAACCTGCTCTTGTTTCCCTCTTGCTGGGGCAAGGAGGATGGATCCAGGGCTCCCTGCACTGTGACTGCATCTCCCTTCCTCCCCACAGGGAACTTCGGTGACCGGTACTTCGGCACGGATGCTCCTCCAGATTGGAGCGACGATGAGGATGCTCTCAGCACTTAGCTGGATGTGGAGATGCCACATGGGCCAGGCAGCTTCAGCACCGCACCTTAACCCCTTCACAGCCCATTGCAGAGTTCTCCTCCCTCCCCACTGAGCATAGATATTTTTTTCAGCTCTTACATTGGAGATGTAGGGCCTATTTTTGCAGAGAACACAGATCCTCGTTTGTGCCCCAGCATCGAGCCGAGGTAATTTATTTTAATTTAAATACTTGCCTATCTATAACTTATTGCAGAGATTTTATAAAGGAAAAGAATAAATTTTTCTCTCTGGTTTTTCTTGTACGGAGCTGTTCCTCATCACTTCCATGCAGGATTCACAGCCCGGGGTGGGGGGACGATGCTGCGGGCGGTGCTGGGAGCCTGGCATGGTTCTCCCTGCTCAGCCTGTGCTGCTGGCAGGCAGCTCCTGGTTGTTTCTCCTGGGTGACCGCTCTCTTACACCCCAGGGAGAGTCTGTCTATGGGATGTGGGGGCTCTGTCTGATGCTACCGAGCCTCCACCACGTGGGAAGTGGTGGGAGCAGAGAGGTCCCTGCTGCCCCTCTGCAAGGACAGGGTAACCCCCCTCAAAAGCCAGCGCTCCCATTCCCCAGCTCCCTCCTCTCACTGCCATGCACCAGGGAGGAAACATCATGCTCCAGATCCAAGAGAAGAGCTGGTACCAGCTCATCATGGCTGCAGGGAGGCTGAAGTTCAGCTCAGATCACATCACTCTTTCGCTTAAGCAGCACCAAACCCGTGTTCCAGTTCAGCATCCGAAGTGTCATACATCTCATCCTGACACCAGCGTGCTCAGCCTGAACCAGAGCTGCTCACTACATGGTGGGGAGCGGGAGCATCTCCCAACAGTCTCCAGGAAGCTGTAAGCAGGCTCGAGTAACCTCAGCCCCACGAGATGGATTTAATCAGAGGAGGCTTTGACCCCTGTAAGCTGATCACCGAGGATGGTCCTTCCTTGCATGCTTCAAAGCACCAATGCAGCATCCCTGTGCCAAGAGGAGCATCGGAGCAGCTCCGGAGGGGGTCGATCTGTCAGGAATGGGGGGGGAATGTTCTCCTTGCCTGCATGCAGGTGCAGGCTCAGGTGTGGTGAGCCCCCAATAGAGCCATCCTCAAGTGGATGAGGAGCCAGCACAGACCCAATGCTCACTACATACAGTGCCTGGCGTAGGTGGCAGAGAGCTCCTGGGCACAGGCACAGCCGGAGCGGCAGCGCCGGGGTCCGGGACTCGGAGCGAGCAGCCATGGGATGAGGGCAGCAGCGCCAGGCACATGGAGCAGCCCAGGGCTGGAGGGGCCGGGGGCTCCTTGGTACACCAAGCTCAAGCCACCGTCGTCCTCCAGGCATAAAGGCCCAGCAGACCCTGCTTGAGCAGTGCCGGCAGCATCCTGGAGGGACACAAAGCCTCGTGTGGGTCCTGAGCAGGGTTTGCCCCCTGTGAAGATCCCACATCACGTCCTTGGAGGGAGAATGGGGGGAAGCAACATCCTCCATCCCAATCCATGCACCCAAACTCCTTCAAACACCATGGATGCAGCCCCTCATAGCAGCCCTCCATTTGTCCTCAGCAGATCTGCATCTTTCTCCAGCAAATCCCTATTTATCTCTGAAGTTCTGCACTTTTCCTCTGCGCCGTTTTCTTCAGTAGATCCATGCATTCCCTTAGCAGATCCTTATTTTCCCTTATCAGATCCACGTTTTCCCTCAGCCCATCCACACTTTCCCTTAGCACATCCTCGTTTCACCCCGGGTTTGGCCACCACGCAGCCATGCTCGACCTCAGCAAACCCAATCTCATGCCCACACCAACACTTCCCCCATGGCCCGGCTGCTCCCACCTCTCAACATAGCACCTCCCCTTCCCCTCCTTGAGCTGCCAATGGTGACTTCAGCCCCAACCCTGTGCCTGGGGGCTTTGACCCATCACCATCACCTTCATCCCCAGGAACCACCTTGGCTCCCCTCAGCCATGCTCTGGAGACACCCCCCCCCCCCCATACCCTGAAAACCGCT
>JAOEHY010036926.1:0-24147 GCA_025447955.1 Psilopsiagon aurifrons
TTCATTATTTTAGAATTTTATATTAATTGGAAAAAAAAAAAAAAAAAAAAAAAAACCAGAAAAAAAAACCCTAAACTGTTCTGTGGATTTGAGTGCAAATTTCAAGTGCAGACTGAGGAAAATTGCAACCCTGAAAATTCTGCAATCTGTTCCCCCACATATCTCAGCAGCCAACTACTCTTAAATGATATGTAAACTAAACCTCACTTCCTCTCTCTTAGTCTTAGAAAAGTTGAATAAAATGGAGAACGATCACTACAGCTAGAGCAAATCCAACTTATTTCTAGCTTGTATAATGTTTGGATTATTAGAAAACAGAAAGAGAATAACCTTATTATTCATCAAGGCTTTCCAAAAGCATATTGGAATTTATAAGCATATATCAATAAGCACATTACACAAAGAATACACACCAAAGAGAAAAGCCTCTTGCAGGCTGGTTAACTAAAAATTTAGAATAAAAGAAACAAAAATTTATTGTTAAAGATTCGTGTCTTTTTTCTCTACCACATGAAGAGCCCACCAGTACATCCTCATACAGCAAGAGCATTTAGGTCCATAACTTCCAAAGAACTTAACAGATACTAGACTATGACCTGTTCAAGTGTTTTGGACATTATGAATGATGTCCTAGATGATCAAAAGCCCAGCCACATAAACCTATCTCTCTGACTGATACCCCTCAAAAATTTGCATATGCCTGGTTCTACTAAAGACCATATAAAAGTGATGTAGAATACTCATTTAATTGAACACATTGCATTTATTTTTAATTAAGACAAAATGGGAAAGAGCAATATTATTTATTTAAAATGCTTAGAATAGAATACATTGTGGAAAGTACCTGTTTCATGACTAATTAATTCGGTATCTATCAAAGAAATATTGGACAGTCTAGAATTTTAAGTACCATCAAAGGAAAGCTCTGTATGTTCAGATTTTATTTAATTACAAACAAAAGTAATATGCCATACAATATATACTAAATTACTTTAAGATACCACAAACATATAGGTTTACCATGGTTTCTTACTCCTCCTGACCTGAAAAGTTTGCAAGTGCCAGCTCCTGCTATTCTTCTCTAACTACTAATTATCTTCCTACAGGATTTCTTAGGCTTCAGCTTGTCTTCCTCTTCCTTTTGTCTCTTTCATTTGGAAATACTCTTTGCTTCAATTATCTTACACATGAAAGCTCGCTGTCTTTGTATGTCAGGCAACATCATTCTCCCACTATCAGCATAAGTTCTTTTGTTTATCATTGTGGCACAGAACCGTTCTTTTCCCTTCCTCAAATTAATACTCCATCACACTGGATGTGTATAAAATAATCTGAATTCTTCTTGATAGAAACCTTAAATTAATACTAATCAAGTGCACACCATGTAAGTATTACAAATAAATGTGAAGGAAAATCAGAAACTGTAGACACTCAGTGGTAGACAAATCAAAGGTAAAAAACAAATTGTAACATAGAACGATAGAAATATTTTAGAACAAATCGGAAGACAACAGAGCTGTAAAAATGTAGCCAAAGAGGACAAGTTTATGACACCATCAAATGAATAAACATCAGAAAAAATATTTCAAATTAACAAAGGGTGCTGCAACTAGTTTTAATGACTATGAAGAAGAAAATTAGGATAGAGGACAGGTATAGGAAAGATTGTTGAAAAGGAATGAGTTAAGACACTGAGTCAGACAGCCTGTCCTGGTAACACAAGCATTAAAAGTAGCAAGAAATTAGTCAGTAGTTGGAAGCAAATTTTGAACAAGAGGAAGTGACAGTGTTATCAAAACCTGAGAAAAACTGATGATAAAGAGAAGAAAGAACAGCCAGGGAAAACAAGTGAGCTGTAAGTTACTATGAAAGATACATACACAGAAGTTTCAAATGAAGACAAGATTTAACAAGAATGTGAAGGAGAAGACAGCAAGAGTATGTGCTTTGATTTGGCCAAAATATTAATACAGAAAAAAATCTGTAAGTAGTCCGACTTTATGAGTATTCTGAAATCAACAGCTCAGAATTATGCTTAGGGAAAAATTTACAATTTCTATACCTCACGAGCCATAATTCACCAAGTTACAGGGAAAAAAGTACAATAGAAATTGTAAAACAAGGAATACAAAAATATTTGAAAGTGAAAAGAAGTAAATGCTTAAGTAATAAAGAAGAGTATGCTTGGAAATTCTGGCTGAAATGAGAACAGCAGATATAAGAGGTAGTGTCATTTGGGAGGTTTCTCCCAGAAGACAATTGAAAGCTGATAACCCTATGTTATTAAGCTAAATACTTTCATAAAGAAATCTCAGAGGGAAAAACACTACTGCTTCTAATTAAAGACAAGAGCTCAAGGTCCAGGAGCTGCTTAACAGTATCAATTATAATGCCACTAATAACCAATTAAGGTTTGTGATTTTTCTAAACATTACCAGAGCTACAGCAATCTTTACTGTTGCTTTTAAGAAGCCTCAAAATTCTTTAAAAATAATTAATTCCAAAGGATTAGGTCAAAAATCATTTAAAGACAATAAATGACACTGGAATCTATTCAATTTTGTTCTAAATCATATTCAAAGCAAGTGTATTCCACTAAAAAAGAAGCCAATCATTGTCACACAGAATAAACATTTGAAAAAGAAAATAGAAGAGCAGGAGCAGGGGGGAGAACAAAGAAAACACAATAAAATTAGGAAGTTGAAATATGGAAGACAATAATGATTCCATTTAATATTAAGCTATATAAGCTAATACATTTAAGTTATATACAAAAACACTGATACAAAACAGTCAAACTACAGCAACAGAAACTTTTTAAAAGAAATTATTTTTTAAGCACATTTAAAACCTGTTAATAAACTCACTGAAAACTCAGTGAAATCCTGGAAATAAATGAGACTGAATAAGTCAACTAGGTGTTTGTATGTGAAAACAGACCTGATCTGTTGAATCTCTGAGGATGTATCTCCACTTAAAGATGCCTTTCAGATGCAATTTGGAAACATCTGAATCAGCCAGTCCATAAAGCACTGTGAAGCACTTCAGGGCTTTTACCAGCTTGGGTCTAAGTGCATTTGAACATTATTAGTCTGACAGAAAAGCACATTAGCTTAATATTACTCCCACCAGCCCTAATTATCTTGGAAAGACCCAACATTCATATACCTAGATTGTGTATCCATAGTAGTTTGGACAACACTACACTCTCAAAGAGTAAATGTTAATGACTTGCATCATTTAGAGACCAGTCACAGGTGGTGTTCCTCAGGGCTCTGTTCTGGGATTTAACCTGTTTAGCATCTTTGTCAATGACCCGAAGGAGGAGATAAAATCCTTATCAGTTTGACAACACTAATTTGGAGGATGCAGTCAATATATTTGAGGACAGAGAAGGCTGCCATTTAGAGCAATCTAGCAAGGCTGGAGAATTAGTTTAACAGAATGTAATGAAATTCAGCAGAGACATGTAAAGTTCTGCATCTAGGATGGGCTAACACCTGAATGAGTACAAACCTGGGAGTGCCTCACTGGGGAACAACTGTGCTGAAAAAGACCTGGGGGTCAAAAGAACAGTTGTCTAACAGCATACTAGTCTGTATTAACATAAGAGTAGTGAGTAGATTGAGCAAAACAATTATTCCCCTTTTACTCATCGCTTGATAGATCACCTCTGTAATACAGTGTCTAATTTTGGATCCCCACCCACACCCCATACTAGACCAAGTGAGATTAGCTCCAAAGCCATTAGGGACTGAAGCACTTGCTCTAAGAAGAAAATCTGAGGCAGCTTGGCTTGTTCAACCTGGAAACAAGGACCAGGAGAAGCACAATTCCAGTACATAATAGGTTGCTACTAAGAAGACAGCCAGGCACACTACTGAGATATACAGCAGAAAAATGAGTTACAACTACCAATGGAAATTACAGTTAACTAGATATAGAAAAAAATAATGAATTATAAACAAAATAATATTGGGAACAAGTTGCACAGAGAACTTATGCAATTCCCATTCTTGGAGGTTTTCAAGACCCAACTGGACAAAATCATAAGCATTATGATTTGATTCATAGCTCTGTTCTGAGCAGGAGTTTGAGTAAGATGACTTCTCTTTCAACCTGAATAATTCTGCAAAAGAACTATATCCCCAGTTGGACTAAATTCATAGGAATTTCTTACAGATCTTTTCCCATCTTATAACATTTTCATTATGATGCTCCATCTACATATTTAAGTGGCATGATTTTGCATAAATGTAGGGCAACAGACTGTAAAACTGAATACAAGAATGTTTCCTTCTTCTTTTTCCAATGCAGACATACGTAACTAGCTATAAATAGCATGGGTTTTTTTCTGGAATATAAAAACTTTAAAATAAATCCATCACCATGAAAAAAAAAAAAATCAAGTTGCCTTCCTCCTTCCAAAAAAATGTATGAAAATGATAATCCAGAAAATCTTTCCTCTTGTACTGCTAATTATTCAAAAATTAAATTTCCTTGGGGCATGGTTTTGTTCTATACCTTCATAGAATCATAGACTCATTTAGGTTGGAAAATGCTTTTTAAGATCATTGAGTCCAACCATTAACCCAGCACTGCCAAGTCCACCACTAAACCATGCCCTAAGTGCCACATCTACATGTCTTTTAAATATCTTCGGGATGGTGACTCAACTACAGACCACTCACTGATGACATTTTCCATCATTTCCAAGCTAAACCTCCCTTGGCACATTCTGAGGCCATTTCCCCTTTTCCTGTCTCTTGTTACTTGGGAAAAGAGTCTGACACACACCTCACTGCAATCATCTTTCAGGTAGTTATACAGTGATAGCGTCTCCCCTGAGCCTCCTTTTTCCCAGGTTAAACAATCCCAGTTCCCTCAGCCACTCCTTATGCTACTTCTCCTCTAGGCGCTTCACCAGCTTTGCTACTTTCTTTGGACACACTTCAGCACCTTGATATCTTTCTTGTAGTGAGGGGCCCAGAAAACTGAAAACAGTGTTCAAGGTGCAGCCTCACAAGTGCTGAGTACAGCAAGGCCAATTACTTCCCTATTTGTGATACATCCCAGGATGGCATTGGCCTTCTTGGCCACCTGGACAAGCTGCTCACGTTCATAGCCAGCAATCAACCAAATTTGGTGGTCCTTTTCCACTGGGCAGTTTTCCAGTCACTCTTTCCCAAGCCTGTAGTGTTGAATGGGGTTGTTGTGACTCAAGTGCAAGACCTGATACTGAGCCTTGCTGAACATCTTCAAAATGGCCTTGGTGCATTGATCCAGACTGTCCAGATCCCTCTGCAGAGTCTTCCTACCCTCCAGCAGATCAACACTGCTGCCCAACTGGGTGTCATCTCAAACTTATTGAGGGTGTGCTTGATCCCCTTATTCAGATGACTCACGAGGATATTATCACAAGAATAGGCACATGCTATTTAGTTTTCACCACTTGTGACCTAAATAATAGATAAACAAAACCACAATTGTTTTTTTTTTTAAGGCAAGATGATGCTTTGGAATATTTTTATATTCTTAGTATCACAGAAAAGAATTCTTTTTTGCTTTCTCTAAAACCTAGCAACTAGCATTACACTTTGGAAAAATGTAAACTGAATTCTGAATTTTCCTGTACTTTCAAAGACAAAGAGGCTCTTCTTCCTATGCACATAAAAATAATTTAGTGCAACAGTTCAGCGTATCAACAATTATTTACTTCAGAAAAATATATATATTAAATATATAAAGAGAAAGTTGTACACTGGTATGATACAGACCATCTATAGGACTAAGAGAAGTCCTATGACTGATAGTCCAAGATTTTAAAAACAAGAATAAAGGATTCAATGAAGACATCTTGTAATGGTTTAAGCTGAACCCAGGACACGTGCTACAATAAATTCATAATTTTTTCAGAGTTTGACTAAGGAAGGCCATGAGCAGCTTGATCAAACTATAAAATTAGCAATGATTTGAGCACAAAGGTCTCCACAGGTCCCTACCAATCAAAATTATTCCATGATCCATTTCCAGAAAATTTAGATCAAAAGAACAAATTCATCTTCTTTTCCACTCATGCAAGATCCATTTTAGTGACTGAATTAAAATATTTATATTGGGATTAAGTTAACCACATATAGGCACATAATAAAATGGCTGATTCAAGAAAAGTTTGAAGGAAATTAAGCTAGAAAATACCCATTACAGTTGAGATTTAACAGGACCTAGAAAGGACTTTCCTCATATTTCAGCTTAATCAAAATGTGCCAGCTCTAAACTGAGGTCACCTTTACCCTCTGTAATTGTTAGGCTACCCAGTAATAACATACATTATGGAAGCAGGTAGATTGCTTTCTCACATGAATTTCACACATGACTCATTTCCTTCATCAGATGGTTTTTTGTCATTTATCTGTTCTATACAATAAAAGGGATGTATACTGGTATATGACATAATGTACTTTATTTTTTATTGTAAGTTACTGTGCAGAATAGTGATAGTATAGAACAACAGTCACAACTTTACTTTATGATCAGAGTACTAATTTCATGTTACTTAATGTTACTGTCATAATTCCTTGTTCATCCAAAAACTTTCTCATTGTGATACTCTACATCCCTTTTCTTCCCTTCATGCTACATTTCTCATTGTGATACTCTATATCCATTTTCTTCATGCTTCTTTTGATGCCTCCCACAATACAATTTGCTTTCTAGGCTGTAAGCGCACACGGCTGACTCACATCCAGTTTTTCAAACACCAGTAGCCCTAAATCCTTCTCTGTAGGGCTGCTCTCAAAACAAGAAATGGTGCTTTGTTTGCTGTTGAGATTAATGTGAAATTTGATGTGAGAGTGTTGATTTGCTGGAGGGTAGCAAAACTCTGCAGAGGGATGTGGACAGGCTGGATCAATGGGCCAAGGCCAATTGCATGAGGTCCAACAAGGCTCAGTGCCAGGTCCTGCACTTTAGTCACAACAACTGCATGCAATGCTATAAGCATGTGAAATTTACTCAAGCAAAGGCATCAAGCTAATGATTCAGTTAATGCATGATTAGTATGAAATTTCATTAAATATGTTCAATTTGCTGGCCTGACAAACATGCCTGTAGCATTGCCTGGGATCCAGCCTGTCAAGATCTGTCTGCAGTCTTGCTGCCCTCAAGCAGATCAGCACTGCTGTCCAATTTGGTGTCATCTCAAATTCATTGAGTGTGCACTCAACCCCCTTATCCAGATCACTGATAAATTAAATAGAAATAGTGCCAATACTGGGCCCTGGGGAACACCACTTGTGACCAACTGCTAACTGGATTAATTCCATTCACCACCACTCTTTGGGCCAGGACTGCTGATAAATGATTGAAACTAATTGAGTCCTCCCTTCTTAATATTTCTCTCTGTCTTCAAGCTTGAATTTATGGTTTGACCGAGGAAAAAATTATTATATATAATGTAATATCCCAGGCTGCCGGATTAAACATTCAGTTTCACCACTGTAATGACAGTTCCATGAAATTTAAGAACCTGGAAAAATACAGATTACTTTATAGTATCATAATATTTCCAAACTGGTCCAGAGGAAAAGTCCAGTCCAAAAAATACCTTGCTCAGAGCTTTAGACAGACTAGTGGAAACACTGTGATTAATAATAGTAAAATGGACAAGTGGAGAGAGTAGACAGAAAAATAAAAAAAAAAATTTAAAAAAGGATGTTAACAAGAAGGAATAATGGAGACTAAATCCACCTATTCCTTTAGGAAATTTGCCTGAAATGCACATGGAAAATGCAGCAGAAATCAAGACATTCAGTCACAAAGAGAAAGCTGTTAACAAGTAAAGCTTGTAAAAGGATATGAGATAATACTACTGGCTAGCAGGAATATGGAACACATTAGAAAATAAATTTTTGGTAAGCTAAGATACAGATACATAAAGTTCTGCTTATTAAGCAATTGATCAACAATCAAGTATATAGACAGGAATACAATGATAGTTATATTAAAATCACAGGCTTTCCTGCCTTGCTTTCCTGTCTCAGACAATGTACAACAGAAGATGCCTAGCAAACAGCATGGGACCATAGTGACTTTTCAAGGCACTTTTCCATAATACACCTTTACCATCTCTTTGAATTTCTAGATCTCATGGAATTCCTCACCTAAGAGAACTTTCATGTACCTTAATGTTTAACAACCTTTAATGGACTCTTCTCTCACAAATTAATTTGAGTATTATAATTTTTAATCTACGTGTTTTTCATTCAAAGCATCCTCTTGATGTAACAGTAAGTTCTACATTTTAACAACATGCTAAGGATATACATGATTTTTTTTATTTGGGGTTATTTGTTGGGGTTTTTGGTTGGTTGGTTGGTTTTTGCTTTAGTTTTTTTTTTGTTTGCTTGTTCGTTTTGGGTTTGGTTTTTTTTTTCAGTCAAATGTAATTACAAAGCCTTTTTTAAAAAAACAAACAAACAAACAAAACAGAGGGGCAAAAATTTTTTTGTCTTAACCAAAGAGTCAACTTTCACAAGTATTTCACAAAAATTGCATTAGAATTCTAAACCAGTCAACATGCTAATAGCTCGAGGAACCCTAATATATAACAAAAAAACTGATCTGTGAAAACAAAGCACACTAAATCAACACTCTTGAGACCACTACAGACCAGTAGGTTGAAGGAGGTGATCCTGCCCCTCTGCTCTGGTGAGACCCACCTGGAATACTGCATCCAGCTGTGGGGACTCAACACAAAAAAGACATGGACCTGCTCAGAAAGAAGGCTGTGAAATTGAACAGATGGCTGGAGCACCTCTTCTATGAAGAAAGACCTTGATATAAGAGACAAAATAATATATATAAAAAGTACTAACTAGCTGTTTCATGTTAGGAAATATTAAAGTTCTTAAAGATTTTTTTGTAGTCCTTCATAATTTATTAAAACACAGAAAGGCAAAATTTAGTATTTTATTCTATTTACTTCACCTTCATAGAGATTTCACACTTTAATTGATTTGGAGATACTGGTAAACAAATCTCTTCTGCAGTTCAGATGGTCAATTTTCACTTGTAAAATATCTTCCTATTAAAACAGTCACATTAATGTGAACTTTATATATGAATTTTAATAGTGTACAGTGCTTTGAATGCACAAGTTTCCAACCCATTCTACAATACTGGAAAATCAACTGTTCTCTGAATGACTGTTCATATCCATTCAGCATGAATTACTACTTTATAAAGTACATGGATATTTCTCCCTTGTGCACAACACAATATCCTGTATCTAGTTAGAAAAAGGAGAGAAAGATTCACATTTTCTACTGCTTATTCAAATTTTCTGTACTAGAAATCCCATTTTTTCTAATTGTTTCAAGACATTATACTGAACAGTTCTCACATTTTTTATTTCCTTAAAAAAAAGTTATCTCCTGCACCCTTGCTTTCTTCCTTTCATTTAAAAACAAAGGATTCCCAGTAATTTCATAGTAGAATGAGCCATTCATAATCTCCTGCCTAGTTATCACATATAAAAAATATAGATGCATGATTCCTGCAGCATGTTATTGCTAATTCTAATAACCAACAGCTACTACAAATAGCAGAAATTACAAGGTTGATTCCCACCTTAAAACCAACAAAATCAGCATTTAGAGTACCCTTACATTGTCAATTCATATAAGGACATGCTTGCAATCTTCTAATCTTGCACTCATTCATTGCCTTTAAAGCTAGGCAGTAGAATAAAATTTAGTGTATAGTTAGGCATGCAAGTGCCTATAAGCACAGACCTAGAGAGCTGTAGTTGTTGCATCACTTGCTCTATCAACTTCTGATCAGGGCAGAAGTCTGAATATATCTCAGATATCCTCAACCTGAGATACCCAAGTGTTCAAAAGATTCTGAGTTCCTAAATGCATATACAGTGCTATCAATGGAAAGCATCGCCAAATACAGTTCTCATTCGTCAAAATCAGGAAATGCTCTGTTTCATAGGCATGAAAAAAAATTTTATTTACTTTGGATAAAAGCATCTTATGAACTATATGCATCTTGAAGAAGCGTTCTAGGAAATATGCAATTCCTTACTTCACAGGTGTTGTTAGATTCCACATTAGCATTGAATAAATAGTAACTCTAATATTTACAGTCGTTTAATCTACCACGAAACACCTATCTTTTTTTTCTAGATAACATAATATGACATAAAATTTCTGTATAATCAAAGGGCTAAAAGCAGGAAAGACAAAATGTCCATATTAGAAGTTAACTGTAATTACATTAGAGAATGGAGATTTGGTTTATAGAGTTTGAAAAGGTTAGCAAAATGGTTAAGAACAATAATTATAAAACAAAGTGTCTGTCTTAATGACTAGTCTAAAATGGAATGCTCCAGAAAAGCTGCACCTTCCATATCACCTAAAAGGCTGCTAAGAAAATTGAACTAGACCTTGGAAACTATTTCACTGAAATTTAACTCTAGAAAGGTATGAATTAAGCGCTATCAGTTTACCTGTGAATACACAAGCTAAACAACACAGACACATTAAAAATTGAATCCATAAAAGAAGCAATTTCATGAAACTTTTTCAGGCTTAATTAAATTCAGAATTAAAATTACCTTTAGCCAGAGGCTGAGTTTATTTTGGAGAGAGCAAGGTTCAAACCCAGCACAGTTTTATAATTTTCCCGAAATTCTTTCTCTGGTGTTCTCATATAGTGACATGCAATGACAGAAGTTTAGGGAACAGTGTTGCAAACACCATAGTGTCTGTAACTGCCAAGATGACACAAAAGGATGATATTTGTTTGTTCCTTGGGATGGTTCTAAATTATCCCTCTGCAGCTTTACTATATGCTTAATTAATTTAAATGACTAATTTCTTGTAGAATCACTTTGCAGACACTAGTTTTATCATGAAAACAGATTACCACCTTTCGTATAACAAGAAAATTAATGGGAATTTCCTGCTAAGCAGAGTTTATGTTTTATTTCAAGTCACTTTGTTAAAAAAGATAATTCAAACACCTGCTAAGAACTTTACATTAATAAATAGCACATGTATTACACAGCAGATGCACTGAGAAAACACCCCCATATTTACCACCTAGTATACATTTAAGTTAGTCTTGCTTTCCTCTGATAGTTGGCATTTATGCTGCATCAAATGTATTTTTACTAATTCCCTCTATGTACATTTATGTACATACAAACGCAGCTTCAGTTTGAGAAGAAGCTACACAGGCATGACATGTCTGCTAAAGGCCCATTATTTACAGCTGCCAGTATATCTGCGCTGGATGCAGTTTGTCCTGGAAAAGAAGGCAGGAAGAATAAGCAAATAAAGACAGTATTTTATATCTGAGTAATTCTCCTCAGTACCAGTGGTGCCCTGCATTCCTGAAGTTAAGTATACATACTCTGAAAAGAAAGACAAGTGTAATCCCTGTGGCATTTATAACGTTGTGGCTTTTGAATTTCTTTGCAAAACCCAAAACTATCTTTGCTCATACGTTCCCAGAAGCAGCAATCAGCACAATTCAATTACCTTCCTTATTGTACCAATCATTATTTTTTAACACGGAAATTTTTTATTCATCTCCTGTCCAAATGAAATAGTTGAAGTTTTTACACCTTCTCTTCTTAAAAGAAAATCACTCCTGTATTCATTGTTCTACCTGGCTTTATGGTAATAGTAAATTTAACGAATTCACTTAGGAACTCTTAGGCTAACTCAGCTTAGTGCTCCTTCTGTTCATCTGTTACTAATGAATTTTATATTCCATTAGACTGCCTATTCACCTTGTTTGTTTTCTGGAGTTCCTCAGCATTCCGTGGTGCTACCTCGTTCAAAATATTTGCCAGTACACGTGAAATCGCTTACATCTCAGATGGGTGACAGCGTCTTCTCCCATGTAACAAGCAATAGGACAAGTGGAAACAGCCTCAAGGTGTGCCAGGGAGGTTTAGACTGGATTTGAGTTAAAATTACTTCACCAAGCATTGTCAAGCATTGGAACAGGTTGCCCAGGGAAGTGGTTGAGTCACCATCCGTGGAGGTATCTAGAGGTGTAGATGTGACACTCTGGGACATGATTTAGTGGTGGACTTGGCAGTTCTAGATTAAAGGTTGGACTAGATGATCTTAAAGGCCTTCTCCAGCCTAAATGCTTCTATGATTCTATTCTATGTTTTTTAATATCTCTGGGCAAGTTTTTCCCCCAAAAGATGCCATTTTAGATAAACAGATTCAGCTCCACTAGGGATACTTTTTAATTAGACAATCCTATTCAGATAGTAGTAGCATGCAATTAAAATACAAGTAGTAGGAATTAAAACCTTAAAGCCAACATAATATTACGGGCTTCACTTTCACTTCCTGAGTGAAGACAAACCAGTAATAACACAGAAATTTTGGGGAAGAAAAGATAGAATTAAAAAGCTAAAGGTAAGGCATAACTTCCACGTTTATATTTCCCCGCGTCCACTAGTGCTGGAATTGCTTACTGTGAGGCTGGTGAGGCACTGGAAAAGGTTGCCCAAAGAAGTGGTAAATGCTCCATTCCTGGCAGTGTTCAAGGCCAGGCTGCACAGAGCCTTGGTCTAGTGTGAGGCATCCCTGTGCATCATGGCAAGGGGATTGGAACTAGATGATCTTAAAGTCCTTTCCAGCCCAAACCATTCTATGATTTAGTGATTCTATGATCCATTTGGAAAAAAACTATAACCTAGGTAATCTACAACCTAATCCTGATAAACTCCTGAGCTTCCCCAGCTATTTGGCCTGGTTTCTTCACAACGATACGTAGGCACTGAAGAAGTGAGTGAACCCAACCTGCCGTGAGGACGCTGTGGAAATACACGAGGGATGGACATTTTGCCCTTTGACTCCATAGCAGCCTACTTTTAGACCTGAGTAGTATAGGCATGTTTTGGCAGCACTGAATATAAGATAATATTGCCCTATAGTACTGAGTTGTTTGTGCATGGAATGAGCTTGATGAACAGTATTAATAGATTTTCAAAGTGTTACATTAACTTGCCAACATAATCTCATCTAATATCCTACAAATCACACAACTTCAGTCCCTGAGCTCAGCTTACTGTTGAACTATAGTTCAAACAGTTTAATTTTTTTAATTAAAAATTTGAAATATGAAGAACCTTCTGTTTCAGTGTTATAATGCAGAGTCAAAAGGCCACAATAAAAAAAGAAAAAAAAAAGAATTGCATTTTCAACCGATTACTATATATGTTATGAAGAAAAAAATAATGCTAATGACCTCCAAACAATGTCTGCCACTATCCGTAACTTGAAACTCTGCAAAACTTCTCATTTAATGTTTTGTTTTAAATAATACAGTATATCTTTTGAAGAAAACAAATGAGATTTGTATCTAGGAGAGCGACAGAAAAAAGACCAACTAAAACTTAATTTAGATTTCAACCATCTTAATGTATTACCTCACCATATATAACAAATTTATTTGTGATTTGATTTATATCTAAGACATTACCTAAAAACCCACATAAAATGTTGAAAGACATTTTAACTTTTTTTATAGCTGGCAAGCTCAAAGAAATCTTTTGTTAGATAGCAGTTTTCTTGACTGACAAACAAAATCAAAGACCTTTATTATCATCAGAAATTCCATTATTTCTGCCAGGCATTTTTACATCTCCTTTTACTTTCAAATGCTCTTTTTCCCCAAGACAACTTCATTAAACAAAAACTTGAGGGGGAGAGAATACAAATAAAACCCAAAGCAATAAACCCAAACAACACAAAATACAAACCAAACCAAAATAAAATAAAGCCTAAAAAGAAATCAAACCACCCCTCAAAAAGATCCAACCCAAAACCAACAAACAACATTTAGACATTAAGGTGATAAAGTCAACAGAAATATACCTCCTTGTCTTTATAATAAATATAGCCTTTTTTTAACTTATCTAGAGAGCAAGTGAAAGAAAAGTGGGAAGGCATTGTTTCTGTGCAAAACCCATGCCTTTTCAGCAGTGTGTCAGAGATGCCTCTTCAATTTTTGGCTGCCTGAACTGTTGGTCTTCCTCTTCCTCGTTTGGCTGAAAGTCCAAAATCCCCAGGAGTTCATTAAGGATGTTGCCAGGCAAACAGTTCAGTAGCAACCGCAAAACAGGGGGGTTGGATAGGAGCAGTTTTATAGGTCACTACATGGTAAACCTTCATATCATTAGAGTAGAAACTAGTTTCCTAACTGCAACTATTAGGACTGGTATTCTTTCACTTCTCTGAAAAGTCTGAGAGCTATTTACACTAAACTAAGTTTTCATTAATGGGTATTTCTAAAAAAAATTCTTCAATATGTATATTATTTTTCCATGTACTATTAGGTATAATTCTCTACTTCTACAATGCTTTAATACTCTTAAGTGTTTGGAAATAATACGGTAGCAGCCATGTTAAAAATGCATGATTACCATGCCATGGACTTCTAGCACAGAAACTTCAAGAGCACATATAACAGAGGAGTTAACCCTAAGTAAGCAGTATGTATTGTGTTTTCTTTCTTGTCTTTATTATAAGGACAATAAATCAAAGAAGACCTATTCACACAAAATAGCCAGCCATTATCTGATTCCAGAACATGCTATTTCAGACTGAAGATATGTTTCTTTGCTGTAATGTATCAGTATCCTGAAACTAAGCATATAAACTCTTCACAGAGATGCTCATATCATTTCAAATACAGAACACTACATGAGAATAGCAAATTGCAGTGCTGCTGATGTGACCACTCTGCATTACCATGTCGAAGAACCACTGCTCCAATTAGCAAGTTCAGAAATAAATAAATATCATCCCAAACCCAAGAAGATTTCAGTGTCACTGTTCTTACAGGATGGAAATGCAACATGCCAGACTGAAAAATCAAGGCAGATCCACAAGAAAAATGTAAGGTTTGGAAGTGCATAAAATAAGGCATCTTTAGTTACTAGTTTGACATTGCAGCACTTCTGAGCTGAAAAAACAATGTGAAGCAGAGCAAAATAAAAACATTTCCTCTACGAAATTTATACATTTAGGGGAAAAATATATGTTAAAATAGATATTACTGCATCTGCACCATCACAAAAGAAATTCATAAAGCAAAACACTCATGATATCAACTAGCTCTCCAATTTCTCTGTCCTTTTTTGTTCATTATTAGTAACATTTTAACTTTTACGGTAGTAGAAGTGCACCAATAATCTCCAAACTGTATGTTTCCAGGTCCAGGGAAAATGGTTTGGAGATAAGAAACTGAAATGCTTAAGATGAAAGATCATCACTGTCAAAGGTGCAGATATTTTAAGTAATGCCAGTAATGCCAGAGATTTCTCATCACTATCAACTGCAGAGAAAATAGTGGCAACATATTCCCCAATTAAGCCTCAGATGATCTTCCGTACCCCCTAATTTGTTGGTCCTTGCATGATACATTCAGTCTTAACATAATACTTTATATATTTACTTCTCCAGAAGTGCAATAAAATTTCTAGCAAAGAAATTGATTTTTATAACATTACTATAATCTTGAAAGATTTGTCTACTTATCGTGTCAATTCTTGAGGAAAAACACCATCAGACAAAGCTTTCAGTGTTATTTAAGATCTCTGATGCATACATGTTTGGCCTTGAAAAGGCAAGATGGTATCTTACACTTCCAGTTTTACAAATAGCAAATTCCTTGTGTTATTTGGGCCTTTTTTTTTTTTTTTTTTTTTTTTGAAGCAAGATTAGAAGAAGTAACTCATGACCACTCACTAATTCTACCTAAGGAAATTCTTAAATCCATTTAATCTATGTCCATAAACAAAGATGCAAGAAGGGCTCATTAAACAACCCCCTTTTACAAAAGCCTGAGTCCTTCGAAATGCCTACTGCTACTTACCTTAAGTTTTTCAACTTAAAAACCTGGCATTAGAATTTGCATTTAAGATACAAAGGATTAGGTAGAGACACTAGTGAAGTCTTGTTACTAGAAGCCTCAGAATTACTAGCAAATTGTTAAACTGAAGGACAAAGCCTGGTACCTGACATTTGCTAGTTTTATGAGAATTCTGTTAAGGAACTTGATTTACATGTGTGAAGATGAAGCAACATGGCATTTATCTCTTAAGATGCACTTAACAAACAACAATCAGACTGTTAGTGGTGCATTGGGATTTTTTTGGAGAGGAGTATCTGGGCCTTGAGGGCAACGAGAGGCCTTAATGTCCCCACCTGCCTTAACTAGGGCATCCCCCCACCCTGCCCACAGCAGAGGAGACCCATTTCACCTCAGTCTGGGATCAGTGATGCTGGGGGACATCTGCCCTTTCATATGGATGGACTTTGGACTCCCACTGTAGCCCTGTCTCTGATTCCATCAGCTTTTGCTGCTGACAGGACTGCTGTGATGGCCCCTGGCCCTTGCTCATTATTTACTGTGTGTGGGACTGTTGATAGACCCCAACACCCCATCCTGGCTCTGCTCCCATATTTGTGTCTCTCCGTGAGGGCACAGGGTCCCTTTGGCTTGTCCCCCTTGCAGACCTGCCCTCCTTTTGCTGCTCACAGGAACACAATTGTGTTAATTCATAGTTTAAAGGAATGATAAAGACTTTGCTCTTAAGCCTGGAGATGGAGTAGATTTTCCCTGGTCACAGTGGAAGCTTAGAAAGGTCATATTGCAAACAGCAAACAGGTACCCATCTTGAACTGAACCAGATGCCATTTTCTTATTCACGTATTTAGGCACTGAAATATCTGTTAATTAGAAAGAAAAAAGCTGGCCTCAATTATTTGCTTGTGGCTGAGTTTTCCTGATGACATTTTCTAAGAT
The DNA here is from genome assembly GCA_025447955.1 of Psilopsiagon aurifrons. Lineage (NCBI taxonomy): Eukaryota > Metazoa > Chordata > Aves > Psittaciformes > Psittacidae > Psilopsiagon > Psilopsiagon aurifrons. Next base: position 16,852 of record JAOEHY010036926.1, read on the forward strand.
ACTTCCTTTATTCATTGATATGCTTGTCTCCACTGTTGCTGCATCAAGAAAAAAAACCCTAAAAATCCCTAAATATGAATTCATGAACAGGAGTTAGAAGTTGTAATGAGGCAGTTCATTTTGTCAGAACTTGAAGAGCCTGAGAAATCTGTGAAGTATGTCCTCATTGAAAATCATACCAATAACTAAGGAATCAAACAATTCATTTCTGCAAATACACAGTCTACTTTTCTTGTACACACTTAATATGCATAGACAAAACCCATATCATGAATTTTTGTAAGTGATTTTCTGCTGTGAGCACATCACAGAGATGCCTAAACTAATTCTAAATGGGCTAGCTCAGTTGCTGAGATAGCATAGTCATGTTAGCATAGACACTGTGTATTGCACTCAGACCATTAGGTGCAACACATTTTTTAAGATAGTGTAATTTAGAAATTACTTCTGATAATCAATATGAACCTAGAATATTCAGTTACCTCAAAAAGGCAATCCCGTTTTGGAATACAACCCAAAAAGAAGGAATACTATTTGAACGTGTGTAAAGAAATAATCATATCTTCTCTAGACAGAAAGGATAATAAGTAAAACATACATTAATAAAGCATAACAGATGTGAACCTTTGCATGCTGCAACAGTAAATGAATTACACTGCTATTGCCTAGTGTATGCTGCCTAAATCAATAGAATTTAGAGGAGAAATAGTTTTCTAACAACACAGAACCAAACACACTCACCTAATCAATATCAGAAGTACTGAATTTACCATGTGCCTCATATTTCTGAAACGGTCTTTATGGAAGTTTGCAATTATTACACACTTTAAATCAAATCACAACTTAGTATTAGGTAAAAAAAAATAAAATATATATATATAAAACAGATGGAAAGACTGAAGACACATTAAAACAAAACAAATGCATTCAAAATATTCACACCAAACACAACAGTTTATACTACAAAAGTGCATAAATGACCCTATCATTTTAAAAAAAAACATAAAGATGCTACAAAAAAATTAATGGAAACTTACAAAAAATCAATCCTATACCACATACACTTTTGTCGGAAGTTAAGAACTACATTAACATGGTACTTCCTGTTCTAAAGAATACAACAGTCTCTCTCCCTTAATTGCATTTTTATATATTTCCTCCATCAAATACAATCAGGTAAAGAAAAAAACAACAAATGTATCTACTATGTCTGCCCACCAAAAAAATAAACCTCACTACATACATGAGGCCAAATTAAAATCATCATCTCACAAACGCTGGCCATGTGGGAACATGAGTGCATAAGCCCGTGACTAAGTGCTGTTACTTATAGATGTAGCTCTGAAAATCAGACTGATTGAGTTAAAAGTTGGAGACTTGTAGCCATGTTTTCTAACTTTCAAATCTCACCACAAATGTGATTATTAAAAAAATATATTTGCTACATGCTTTAAATCTGTGGTGGGTTTCATTTTGGGGCATATTTGGTGCTTTGTTTCATTTTTTAAAAGACACTTTATGTTTACCAAGTTCCATATTTAGTAAAACAAAAACATAGCAAACATATTTATTCGTTAAGCCTTGAGGTTATCCTGACTTTCCCAGCTGCAAGAGAAACTTAATCCAAGCAAAAACTGAAGTGCTTTTAAATGTAAAATCTGCTTGCTTTCACATGAGCAAGCAGCCCGCAGGTAAAAAATGCCTGCCACAGACTCAAAAGATAATGGTGGGATTTCAAGCTCTCTTTTCAGTATATTTGTAACTAAATCTGTTCATCAGAAGTCCACTCAATAGCATAACAAACTATATTATGCAATATACATAGCGGTGAGATCTGACAAAGAATACCATCCTCCTACTCAGATTTTCTTTTTAGTTAAAAAATGTAGTAATTTTCTATCACAGCTGATATCATGTTGGATAATTTACATTTTGCGAAAATGCAGAAAAAGGGGAGGGGAGTCAAAAGGAGGAGAGAATGACAGAATAACAATATTACATTGCCTAAAGAATACTTCTGGCCAGAAAATATTAAGATAATTTGTAAGAGTTGCCACCATCATTGCTTGAAAGCTGCTACCATGTATATTTTAGCCTACATAAAGTTAGACTTAGTGGTACCGTCAGTGGGGAGACAGTGTAGACAAAAACCTACAAAACTTCTAACTTAACTGAGAATATCCAAAAGCACTTTATCTTTCTAGCAAACAGATGGAGGCAGACAGAATATACAGCCATTAGATACTGACAGGAGTTTCTGGTTTTCTGTGCTCAAAGCCTGAACATCACAGGATAATGCATTTCCAGTCTGCATCACTGAAAGACTTCAGTCCGTAAAGATGCAAGTATAACTTTTATGTCACTAAAAACTACACTTTATCAGTGTAGCACAGACATTTTTAGTGTGCACATATATTAGGCTTCACAGATTTGCACCATGTGAGGAGCTTGGTTTTTGTTTTTCCTAAGGCTCCAGAAAGGAGATACTGTATGGTTCTCCTAGGCATTTACTACTCTTATCTTACCTTGAGGTCTTATATTAATACCTTAAGACTTCTCAATTTGTTAATTTGTATTTTAACACCTATATAGTTGGTTGAATAAAACAGGAGCCTTTGATATTTATGGTGTCATATAATTTGTTCACAGACACCAGGAACTAGTAGATATGTCTGCAAATCAGAAATGTTCCAAGAATCAATCCACTTCCTAAGTCTTATTAAATGCAATGTCACCCATAGTTCTTTGTCTTCTGTTATTTAGCAGATGTTAAATAAATCAGAAAACCCCAATCACTGACAGAAAACTTAATAAGTAGTAATTAATGATTAGTGAGTCCAAGAATTTATACAGTTCCTTTAATGCTATCTGGATAAAGAAAAAAACCCAAAAAAACAACCACATTAAAAAAAGGATACCATAAGTAAACTGCTAAAAATATTTCAGAATGTTTAAAATTTAATTAACAGTTTGAAATATATGCCTTAATTTCTGGACACCAACCTTTCTCCTACTCATTTGTTCCACCTAGTCAAACCTAATGCTGGGAAACAGATCAGCAAGCAATGATTCACCCAGGTAAAAACATGTTACATGGAGTGTGTTTTTCACCACACTAAATTCAGAGTTAATTACGTAAGGCTGAGGCATGCATTCCACAAAAGATGACTTTTTTCCTGCCACTGACAGGAGGACAGCATGTAATTTTAGTCAGGATCCTCTCTATGCACTTACACTATTCAAGCAGTATATTTAATTCTTGCATGGTTGAGAAAGTCTGAGACACACAGCTGGAAACTAAGCAGCTAGCTAGAAGCAGTAAAATACCAAAGGTACACTCGGGTTTGATCACAGTCTTCTTTAGAAGATTTTTACAATAAGTAAAAAGAAAAATCTTTCCAATAGGTCAACATTTTCACTAACGTCAGTGGGAGAGCATTTCATCCTGAAAAATCAATATTAGATGAATATACAGTTCCTGGTTAGGTAGCCCAAGTTCTACACACAGATCAGTTTCCTCTTAGATACTATTCCTAGCCTTCTAGCCAAGGAATCAGTAAAAATGGTAGAAAAATTTCACTTACTATGCCAAAATAATTCAAAACTGGATCTCTCTTCACAACCTGTCCAATTCTTCACATTCTCCAGCCTCATTCTTCCCAGTCCTAGCAGGCCTCAGCCTACAAATCCAGCCAATCCACATCTGTAGTTTTAAATACAGATTTACTTTTGTATTTAAAAAGCTGATTTCACACAAACCTTAGATCATAAGGTTAGCCTTTTGGTAGTAGGTATTGGCAGCACAGTAAGAAAGTTTATGCTGCTTGACATGACTTCATCAGAAATCAATTTTCAAGACTTAAAAAAAGTGTTGTTCTATAATCATGCAGAAGGAAAAATTACTATCACTTGGACAGTCTTATTCCACTTACTAAGATTTTTTTTCTGTGGCTACACTGAGCAGGAACCCATTTCTATGAATCTGGATACTCAGAAACTCCATATGAAGACAGATATGAGTTCAGATTACAAAGTTCAATGTTTTTTCTTAGAGGGTTATTAAACACACTGAGTATTGCTGCATTAAAGAATAAAAATTGACTCTGATCTAATTCTAGGTACAGAAAAAGTAAAATATGTCCAGTCAGAGTGAAATATGTCTGACTTAAGTACAAGAAAATTATTCATGCAGCCATGAACATTATTGTCCTGGGAAAATTAAAATTATTGTTTGGGGTTTTTTTAAATTATTATCAGAAACTCTACCGATTAGGATCCATAGTTGCTACATTTTCAACAAACTCTAAGGGAATCAGAGTTTTGAATCAAATATTCTCCTAGTGTTTGCAATCCAATCCTTGCATTGGAAAAGGGACTATGAAATTAAAGCTTCATAAACAGGAAAAAGAAACTCCAGTATTCTGTTTCAATTTTTCATTCTGAAATAAATATAACTATGAAAAATCAATAAATAATTAATAAAGAACAAAACACATCTTTGGCTTTTAAACTATTTAAAACTGATGCTTTAATTTCCTTAGAACAGAAGATCAACAAAAATATCTTAATATTATTTTGTGAGATGCTGCAATACACCTGCTGACAAAAATTAGAGTGCAGATGTCACCAGTAAAGAGAAAATTTGCAGTATGTGCTATCTACAAAAGTGCAAAGAGACTACTTCATACAGTCAGAAATAACTACTTAACATTTAGCAGTTGAAGAAAACAGTGTAAGCCTATATTTTCTAACTTTATAATGATGCTTGACTGTGCAGAACATTTATGAAAACATGTTAAAGCTAGTGCGTTAAGTTTCTCTAGTAGAAGTAGGAACAACCACAATGAGAGTAACAGTTAAGGGTACGAAATTAAGCATATTTTTATTAGTTTACCCCTTCTTGTATTCTTCTACAGGGCACTATAACCTTAAAATACGAAATCCTGAATTAATTTTTCTCATGATACCTATCATTCAATATTCCTTCCCTGTGACTGAAGGAATTAACAGATTTGAATTTGTTTAAATATTAGTGATATAAACTATCTTCACTCTTTTCTGCAGAGTGCTCCAGTATGATTCTCATTACTCTGACTAAAGACAAATACTTAAAAAAACCTGAAACCACCATCTGAAAAAAAATATTTATGTATTTGAGATGCAGCATACTTGGTAAAGCTGCCTACTCCACTTCTGCATCAGTAAAGAGCTCTTCTAAAGACTTTACTTTCTTTTAAATGAGGCCTTCTAGTCTGAAGTAACCTTGAGAACAAAAGACACCAAGTGAAGATCTCTAGAATAAACTACTGTCTCCAGGTTGTTTCAAGTCCTCTCATGATTTACATCCTGGCCCAGTTATCATCCTATTAATATTAAAATGTATCCCAACTTCCAGGGAGAAAACTATCGAAGCAACTTTCCTAATAAACCAAGATAATTTTTCGAATGTGTGCACTCTCAGGCTCCCAAAAGGAGAAAACAGTTGTGAAGTAGGTCTGCATGTTAAGAATAAATCTGAGATGAACTTGAGCAGTTCCTTCATGGCAGATAAGATAAAGCAAAAAGTCCTTCCTGCCATAGATCAAGATCGTTCGATTTATAATTAAAAATTTACCAAGCAAAATTACCGAAGACAGAAAAAGATGAGGAACCTAAGATTTCTTTACTGTCTTTCAAATATATTTTGGCAATCACACTTGCAACTCTTTTTTCTAACCTGTCTGGGCTAACCAGGTCAGATAAGAGGACATCTATCTAAATATCACTAATTTTATTATATCTACAGAAGGATGATATCTTAAAACATATTCAGTAGCAGGAATTTACTTGTTAGCAAAGGAAAAGGGAAACAGTAAATATTCAGTGATGATCATTGATTATTTTTTCCAGCAACTGCCATTCTTTGCAAGAAGGAAATCCCAGGCATCAAAACACCATGAAACAAACATGCTAAATACAGTTTAAGTCCTCCTCATGAATAACTTTCTGGTTTTCAATGATCTGCAAGGAAAAAATGTCAAAGAAAAATATTGACATAGTTAAAGTGGAGTTATTGGAGCAAGGTTTATTCAGCCAAGCGCAAGCAATGTTTCAATGTGTTTCACATTTTTAGAATACAGAAATTAAATAAATTTTAATAAACTGAATAAGCATTTTAAGGTGTTAGTTCTCTTGGGCTACTGCATCTGTTCCTTTACACTGAAGAACATAGCCTTTCTTAGAAAGAAATTGCTTTTGTTTAGAACTCAGCAAATTGGAATTTTGCTTCAAGACTGCCATAATAAGCAACAAATAGGATGTACAGGTGCTTTGCTAATATAAACTCCAGGTAATATTTCTTTCCATTTACAGCATTGATAATTTAATGTTAAAAGCCAAATTATTTTAACTAAATAACGAAACAAGAATCTCAACCTTGATTTAAAAAAAAAAGAAATAAATTCCTTCCCATTAAAACCAACCAACCAAGCAAAAAAAAAACCAAAAAAAAAACCCAAAACAAACCAACAACTTCTGGGGTGGGAAAAGGCTTCCTGTATCATTCAGGAAGCTATTTTCATGGTTCTCCAGAAGTATTCTTGTGAATTTTAAATGGCTGGGGCATACAGCATTCTCTGGCAGAAGAAAGGCACAACAGATTTTGATTTATGCCTTGTTCTTACTAGTTGTATGGCCTTTAACAAATAGAAAATGAAATAATCACTTACATAACCAGTTACAATGCACAGATGTTTAATCTCTGCATGTTAAAGAGCTGCTAAATATAATATAAAGCTCAATAAACCAAATCATTAAACCTCCCTAAAATCCTTTTTAGAAAGGAAAATTGATGATTTCTTATTGTCAAATTATTGTAATTTTTTTCCTGTAATTTTTTTTATTAAATCAGCATCTATATGGTTTTGAACTGGTTTGTATCTGCTATCTGATCTATCATCCAGATTTACTACATAAAGATCGATGAAGAAAGTACAACACTTTAGAGATCTAGATACAGTCATGGTAATGTCTTAGAGGGAGAGAAGAAGGCTATGAAGTCTCTTCCTGCCTTGTGATGCAAAACAGGTATGAGCTAAAGCAGAATTAGCATGGAGCAATTTCTCCCTCCCTCTGTACACTAGTAGTTCTGCCCTGCAAATGCAGTTATTTCAAGAAACACAAATGGGACATTTTCAAAGCCAAGAACACCACACTATAATGAGGCAATTAATTTTTGGTGTTCTTTTTATACAGCCAGGGACATTCTTTCAGAGACTTTTTAAAAAAAAAACCAAAACCCCAAAATCATCACCCTCC
>JAOEHY010036926.1:24157-38527 GCA_025447955.1 Psilopsiagon aurifrons
CAATGAGTCTATGATTCTATGATCTAAGTAGAAAGTCAAGCTGTGACAACAGGAAAAACCAAAAAAAAAACAAAACAAGCCAAGACACCAGCAAGGATGACCCAGCTTTTGAAAAGCAGAGCTGAAAAAAGTTGTTTTCCTGTCTTTACCTCCAAAGTAATGATCTCTTCCATCCATTTGGACTTAAATACCTCTGCAACCTCTCATGATGGAAATTCAGGAGAAAAGAACACGTGAGTTAACAAAAAAACTTGACAAGGTTAAGAAAACAGAAGGAAAAAAATAACTGGAAAAAAATGCAGACTGATATAAAGATTTCATGCCAACTTAAGTTTCTGGATGACTCAGTATTAGTTGAACATCAAACTGCAATTTCCTCATCATTCATAGTTTTAGTTCCCTATATTACTAATACAAAACAACAGACAATCATGCAGCAACAAACATGCACAACCTATTTACAATGCACACCATCAATCTAGCTGTATAGTGGCTTTTTTCCCCACTTAGTGACACTGATTTCTAAAACATCCACTTATTACTTGAACTGGATGCTTAAACTGCTGCATTTTCACATATGTCTGACCAGAGTTATATTTAGCTGTCAACAAAGGTGGCTATTACTCAGGCTGTCAGGCTAGTAAAATCAAAAAAAATGTGGAGGAGGAGAAAAGATCTAAAGCATCATCCTTCCTAAGGAGAGCATGGTTCTGACAGTAGTGAAACTAGATGGCTGTTTATGGGGCACATCCTTGTGTAGCTGCTTTCCTCTAGTCCTTCCACAGCCCATGGAGAGAGATGCTGTGAATAGGCAGAAAGTTGCCCAGTGGTCACAAGGACAGAGTGAAGCACCTCTTATGACCTATTTTAATCAATATCCCTGCATCACTCAAAGGCATGGTGTACAAACATCTGACAATTGCAGGGGCTGGGATAAAGGCAAGCACAGCTGGCTGGGCAATGAGTTCACTTAAAAGAGACCATCATGCCAGCGGGTAGGGGAAGGAGGACAGAGAACAGCAGCTGCTCTGCTTCAGCAAAATTTTACTATTCATTAGATGAAAGCAAAATATAACATTTTATCTTTGTTCTCAAGGGGGCAAATTCAATTTTTCCAACACTGCTGAGTAGCGCTAAGATGTGGCACACCTAAACTAATGAAGTCAAGAAAAGTATTGCAATTTTAGAACACACATTATCTACACTTCGCTAATATCCTATTCAATGATACTTCGTATCACTGTATAATTACAAATCTATAAAATCTCCATTAAATTCACACCAGTAAACATTTCTTTGAACTGAGCGAAATAAAACATTTTGATGTATGCTATTCTCAGCATTTACCATAGATACAGAAATATATTCAGTAGACTAGGTAAGAAAAAGTCATAATTCCACAAGAATCAAAGTAACAGGGTGCATAATTGCCTCAGACCAATAAAGTAGAAATGATGGCAGAATCAAGTAAAAATATATTAAATAAATGTATTTTAGGTGGCAGCACCCTGCCTTCATTTTAGTGTATATTTCCTTGGCTTTTATAAGCTTGCTAGTTCCACATCAGAAACTGTAGGCTATAAATGGATAAACTACAGTCATTGCCTTGTGGATTCCAATATAGGCTAGCAGGAAAATACAGCAACCCCTCTCCCCCATAAAATATACCGTACACTTTTGGAGGGGATTAAAATTTTTCTTCAGAATTACTTTCTAATTTTTTCTACCTACAAAAATTTTGATGTAAAAAAAAAAAAAAAAAAAAAAAATGTCTTCCCTAAATGAGAAGTACCAAAATGGTGGTTTCCTAAAGCAAAGAATATTTAAAATGTTCCTGGGAAGTACTCGTAAATGACAGGGATCATTTGTGAGTGTCACATATTGCTTAGACTCTTCTGCTTTACAGACCTTGGAATCTGATCTTTCAATCACTGTATGCCAAAAAAAGGCCTTATGAGAGGCATAATGATCCACCCAGACTGCTTCTAGCTGTAAACTGGTAAGAACAAAGAGGAGTAGAGCACTTAGGAAACGTGCCTGAGACATTCTGTGACTGGGCACAGGAAACCTTTGGCCGTGTACTTTTCTTGAACAGCTGCAGACAGATGTTTTAATTTCCCACAGGACATCAAGTCCACGGACCTAACTTTATTGTATCACACTCACAAGCCCCAAAATTTCAAAATTATGCCATATCTTTGTCTGATAGCTTTCCCTCTCCATTAAAATATTCAAGACATACAAGACGGAACATGAGGAGTCTCTGCAAAGGGAATGTACGGAATCAAAAGGCTCCTCACATACCTCTTCATGGCACCAACAGATGGCAACTTATAGCTTCCAAACTTTCACTTATATTAAAATTATTTTTTTTTCAAGCCAAATAATATGATATTTAAAAATCTGAGCAAGAATCAGATGTGAGAATATTATGTGTATATTCATAAACATACATAGTTGCTTACAGAAATACATACACACTGAACCGACAAAGGACCTGTAACTTTTAGCCAGTAACAATGTAACTACAAACTCATGAATATTGAATACTCAGCCTTTACAGGAAATATTCACAAATAACTTGATTATTTTTTTTTATTATTAAATACATGTAGGGAAAATAATCGATTAAACAAATGGTACATTTCACAAGAAGGAAAAGAAGCCACTTTTGAGAGAGACACAAGTATTCCTGAACTATTCATGCAGACAGCATTAGCCTTTGAAACAGAATATAAAAACTTCAAAACAAAATAAAACCCATGAATGAGCCCCAAAAGGAATCAAATTCCTCCATCTTAAGACCTCAGATTTAAGCTAAAGGGAGTAAATACAAGACTTTTCAGCTTTCTTGAGAAGAAATATGACTACCTCCAAGCACCTGACGGACTGTTCCCTTCCTTCTCTCCCTTATTTCTCCCACAAAAAAAAAAAAAAAAAAAAAAAAAAGAAAAAAAATAAAAAAAAAAAAAAAAAACAAAAATCAATTCTACCCCGAAAGTCCAAATACATTCTAGTAATAAATATTTTATAAGATAAGATTATGTCTGAAATCAGTGTATGTTATGCTGTAGTGTCTTTCAGCAACCTCAATAAAAAGTTTGGCTGCTGTAGTGGCATGACAGCTATAGGCTGAGCATCAGCTACAACTTCTCAGTTCATGAATGGATACACAGAAAAGTGATGCCTGCAGGGTAATGCGTACATATATTGCTGCACGACTGCTGACTGTTTTATAGAGCAACAACAGTATCCTTTCTAGCACAAGAAAGCCATTTTACTCTTCCAGCTAAACATTAAGGAATGCAATTGCAAGACAAGAAAGGGGCAGACACTATATAGTAGATAGCAATCCAAAGCATTATGGTAGGTAATGAAGAATATGGTCACCTTGCCCTTTTCTATATGCATATTAAATCACTCTATTGCAGGACATTGCAGCTTTTTACTGGTAGAAGGAACAAACTCATCTTTTTTTGAGTGTAAAAATATTTTTTCTTCTTGTTCTAAAATGGAATAGTTTTAATTAAATTAAGATACTTCAATTTACAAAGTTACCCTCAAATATCAATAAGAAGTAGTAGCATTAGTTTTGGATGAAAACCCTCATGAGAATATATATAATTCATGCCAAAGCTGAAAAAGGGATGCTGCTATAAAATATATACATTCTATATATATTATTCAGTTTTCCATGTGTAAATATTGCAATGAGACATTTTACCACTGATTGCTGCTCTAACAATGTACCAAATACCAGCGTGGAAATAAAACATTCACAAGAATACAATTAAAATGAAACGCCCACTTCCAAGAAAAAAAGAATTAAAATGTGTGATAAATAAATGAAGCATTCCTGCTGCCTTTGTCCAGTTCTTTTTTCCCACATGGTATGTTATTTGTCATATGGAGGCTGTAAAAATACCCTTTTAGAGAATAAATTAGAAAAACAAAGCATAAACAATAAAGCCTGCTTAGCAGTCATGTTTTCCAGTCCTCTGTAGGGTAGCTGCAGGAATTTTCCGTGCTGTGAGTGTTAATGAGACCCTCCATAGGCACCATTAGTGCATAAAGCAATCACCTATAACTCACCTTTTCAAATCTGTACTTCCTGTAACTGGAAGCAAAATAGGAAGCATCATGCAAATACCATCCTCATTTACTTATATGTAATTATTAGCCAAAAAGGGGTTGACAACAGTAAAGTTACCACAATACAAAAATGCTTCAGTGATCAAGCACAGAATCCAGAAGCACTTGGGGAACATGTGCAGTTTTGAAGACTACAAAACTGATCCTAAACATATGGCTTTCCTGATGGAAGAAAACACACTTTGAGAAATTACTAATTAGCTAAAACTGGACAGATTCAAGATACTTAGGTACTTAGAACAGAATGGGTATCTAACCAAACTCTGTAATGACAGTAATATGGCATGAAGAAAACACATACAAATTTTATATATCCCATTTCCAAGTTGTGGTTTATCTTTTATAATATTTATTTAAATTGAAGGGGAGGTGGGGGGGAGATCAAATTTTCCACACGGATGCCATGAAAGTTCTGGCTAACAGCTGACAACATGAGGCAATTGTCACTAACCAGCACCTCACATGACCAAGTTTCCAAACCAGGTGCCGGACTTCAGGCAAAGACAGCTCCGTTAACCTGCAAAGATTCTCAAGCTTTTGGTAGAAAGTCCCTCATCTTTATTTCACTTCTGAACTGCCAACCCCCTGGGCAAAGACATGTATGGGGTCTGTCATTCCCCAATACTTTGCAAATTTGAAAGAAAATCAGTTCATTCTGCCAAAAGTGAACACCTTGTGATATTATTTGCTATACTTAGTGACAGAAACATGAAACGGTAATGTTCCTATCTTGCACTTTACTCGGGGTTCAAAGTGATTTCTCAATTCCAGTTACTGGCAAGTTTCTACATAATTTGAAGAGATACCCAGGAATGATAAGCATTTGTTTAGACAGGACCCACTTCTTCCACAAAACAAACACTGACTTGTGGTAAAAGCTTTCTTTAGGTTGCCCTTTCTCAGCTGCATTTCTGCTTCTGGTGACCTAAATTAATCCTCGGGTTTCCCACAGTTCTCAATACCTGTTTCAAGCAGGTTTCAGTTACTGTTTTTCAATTACCGTGTCAGGCAGGACATCCTGTAGAAATGAAGTCCTTTTTGGCACAGTGCTAGTCGCTGCTGGATGAGCCCAAGCATGTAATCTGGGCAGCAGTTCTAAGCAGAACATATCAAATACACATCAAATATATCCTTTAAAACCAGCTTTGCTAGAGATTAGTTCTAGCCCTTTCCTACCCTTTTTCTGACTTTGATGCCCTTCGAGCCCATCACTGAGTAATTCAGCATGCAAAGTTTTCAAAGGCACTTTGGTGGCTAGGTTAGTTTCCTGATGCCTTACTGTGCTGCAAGAGCTCAGTCAGCATATGTGGTGAACTGAAGCATGTGAAAGACAGTAGTAAGTGAACAGGGTGAAGGAAGACAGCAGCGAGCAGTTAAAGGGACTTGGCGGCTGCCACTCTTGTTTACACAACAAAATGCACTTCCGGAGAGCATTTCACTTCAATAGAGATGAAAAAACACTGTGGCTGTACATGAGATTTTCATCCTTAAATAAAATATGACTTCAGAAATATTCATTATGCAAACACATAACTGGAAATAAGAAATGCACCTCATTAAGAGCTCTTCATAGAACAAAAATGTGATGATGGGCATGATGGTAATTTATTTGAGGTAAATGATCTATAAATGTGACTTGCTAGGATGCGGGGCATCATGACAGCAGCCATTTTCATCTAAGACTAAAATATCTTTTGCTTCCAGTTTTAGACTGGAATATCACCAGCAAGGAGTCACATACTGATATTTGGTAGTTTCAGTGAGTGGTTCATATAACTGAAATGTCATTTCCTCTCATCTGATTCAAATAACTCAGAATAAAGTAAATTCCAAGACTTTTCATGTTCCCAAACAGCAGTAGTTGAACTGCAATTTTCAAAGGCAGAAGGCTTTATACACTATCCCAGTGGCATGTTAAACCACTGTGTCAATTACTATTGTAATCTATATAGTCTACTACGTCTCCCTCCATTTCTTTTTTTTCTCTCTCTCCCCCATCTCTGTCTTTAATGAAAAAGTGAAATACTGCTCGTGCCTGCCAGAGAGGAAATTAGCTCAATGTTAAGGACAAGTAAAATTGCACTAACACACACTAAAAAGAACATAGCTATTTTCTGAGTTTTTCTTATTGCTTTTCTACTCTGCTGCAGAGATGTTCAACTAAACCAATAAATTAGTAAAGTTTAAAATGGTCTGATCCAGAGTACAGCAAAGTCAAGGGAAAATGTCTCAACATACTTAATTTAGACATATTGGCCACAAACTCCAATCTCAAAGCAACTTTGAATTACTGTCAACATTGGTGGTACAACTGTTATTACCATGAGAAGCTCATTGCCACAGGATGTTTTACAGACCAAAAGCCTGAAGAGGTACAAAAGGGACCACGAAAGCTAATGTAGGCTGGATATTAAGCTAGATCAGAGGTATTAAGCAAAACAATAAAAATGCAACCTGTGGCTCAGACAGTCCCTGAAATCCCCTCTGTTGGAAGCAAGAGTCACCAGGGGAAGAAACACGTGGTTCTTCTGCCATATGTTATAGTTTGAGCAGATTGATGGGAGTTTATTTTGGTTTTAAATACTGTTTATGTCTTCATTCTGTCAAGAAAATTCCTTATTTCTTCAAACCCACTTACTGCAGGGAAAAAATAAAAGTAACAGAGTCTGACAAAAATAAACATGAACCCCATAAAATGCAACATTTGTGATGCTTTCTTTTTTAGTTTTGTTGGGTTTTCATTGATTGTTAGTGATATGGCACAAATAAATGGGGCATTCTGCTAGTAGTAGACTTATTTTTTCCTCCTTGTAACAGATTCAGTAAATAATGTTCCACATATTGTGACACCAAAAGCACTGGTGCTCTTCATCTGTTCTGAGATTGTTTCAAAGAATTATACTCTAACATCAAAGGCTGTTTTTCCCAACCCAAATTTTGCAGAGGTATAAACCGCTTTGGTAGATTAACTTCAACATTTCAAGTTATATACATGACTCATTAGGTTTTATTTAGTGGACATTTCTAAATATCAGCTTTCATGAGGTCTGTGCTGATATTTTTTTTCCCCTGTAATTACCCACAGAATTTATTTCAACTCATTTATTACTAATTTGTCAAAATAAAGAATGACAGAAGAATCAGCAACTTCATGCTGAACTGTGCATCCATTTAATGCCCACGAATGCTGACCATGGAACCATATTTCATGTGTTCCACGAAAACCATATTGGGATGGATTTTTCAGGACATCAGTCTTAAAAGGACCATTGATAGCAATATATGTTTAATCTCCCTCCATTCACAGGTATATAATATAAAGTTTATAGATCAGAGATGACTTTTCATTCAAATCATGGCTTCTGTGATGGGCAAGACCTACTTTACTGTGTGTTCTTAATTGCCTATTTCGTCCCTTCAAGTAGAGTCAGTCAGGCAAAAACCATCTGAAGGCATGAGAAGATTGTGCCTTCATAGCGGCCAACTGAGAACCAATGAGCAGGAATTCCAAAAGGTAGCAAAGGACAGCAGAGCAGGAGTGCCTAGGGGAGCAGGGCACATGCAACCAGGCATCAGAAGAGAAAGAAAATCAGTAGAGATCAGAGGGGATGACTGAGAATTTTCTTCATCCCAGAAAGCCATGTAGTGGTTGAAACCAAGCATGGGACGAATGAAGGACCTACTTGCAAGGACTCACTGTACACAGAAAGTAATATTGAACCCCTGTTTATTTTGCTTTGCCTAAGCTAGCTGTGTGGTTTTGTTCGGTTTTTGTTTGGTTTGATTCTTGGGGGCTGAGGGAGATGAAGTAGTGTTGCATTTTTCTATTTGAAAAAAAAAAATAAAAACATTGTCCAGTAAACTGGATTTATGAGTTTAAAAACCTTTTGGTCTTTTCCAGAAGCTCTCTATGAAGAGAAGGTCGAAGCAGATTCTATTCAATGCTCTGTCCTTTTCAGGGAACCACAGGAGTTTGCCAGAATTTTGCTATCAAGTCTCATTTCATTAAGATTTCAAGATTATATTTTTATACATTTTGTAGATTTTCAATTCAAAGATTTACACAACTTGTGGATATGTACTTTATATAGAGATCCAGAAAATTTATAAAGAGTATCTTATAGATCTATAAAACTCACAGATAAATCTTCTTGAGGTAAATGAGAAAAGATTGTTTATTTATTTGGTATCTAACACTTATGCCAGGGAGAATGAATTTCAGGTTATATTAAGTTTTCTCTTTGTGCAGAATTTGCTCAGAAGAGATTATGTCTATATCTGATATAATGGATCAATGCTGAGTGACAAGAAAACATGTAATCATTCAAATTTCTAGTATATTCAAATAGGATATAATAAAAAAGTTACTATGACGATTAAGATTATAATTACTCTTTCTAGACAAGATATCATGCAGATGGAGAACAAACATTAATTCCACCTGAAACTTAAACAGAGGGGCAACAATAGTCTACACATACCACTCAAAAATACACAGCAAACATATGGACTCTAAAAATGAAACATATATAGCGTGAGCTGTATTTAATGTTCACTGAACAACTAGAACAAAGTATGTGTGTAGCTCAGCTTTCTAACTCTAGAGGAAGGGTTTAGATACTCAAGTGAAACTGAATCTACAAGGGCATAATGTAGGAAAATAGGTTAAGAACAGGCAGTATTACCATTTTTAGTCACAAAGGAAATCTAAGAATATGTGTACATGTGAATCCCAGTAGAGAGAGAGCAATGTCAAAAAAATAAAATAAGAGACTGAACATGCAGATAGAATAAATATCACACCACTATGTGAAATGACTGAGAACTACAATGATCAAAAAGGCTCAAAAAAAAATACTCCCATAACAGAAAAAATCTGCCCTACAAGTTAGAAGGACAAATAATGTAATAGTTATTTTCCTTGGTTTCCATTAACGATAGAAAGTGCTAAAAAAAAAAGGGAATAATTTACCTGTAACACTAGAAACACTTTCGTGAACTGTGTTTATTGTTCATAAAGTACTCCAAAGTCAAAACAAGCTGCTCAGACACTCATACTGGTATTAAAACGCCTGAAATACCTAAATGGTTTTGAGGGCTTTCAAGTCAGATGACCAACCTCATAGCTTTGGGGTCAGTCTCAGAGTAGCCAAATATTTTTCTTGTAGGTTTTGGTACTACTTTACATACAGTCTACTCATCCTGTTCTGTTTCCATGCCTCTTTTCCTTGTATTTCCCTAATAGTTCTTTAATTCTGCTGATTTGGAGCCCAGCTCTAGCAGAGTAAGTTAACACACAACTATGTAGTTTTTTCTATATGTCCTCTTCCAATTTTTAGAATAAATAAAACAGCACTAAAATACTAGCTAAAATATCAATCCTTTCTCACATTTTGTTGTTCATTAGTTGCTTGTGTAAGTGGCTTCCCCAGCATAAAACGTAACTATAGATCCATAGCACAGATGACGATAAAAGCTAAAATATAGCTCAGGATCAACATCAGAATTGCTATAAAAATTTTTTAGAAAAGAAGAATTTCTATTGAAAGGACATTTCTAACATTTCATCCTTTGTTTTCATTCAAACAGGAAAGAATAAAACTTCTTGCAGAAGAGAAATTCCCCAAAAATCTCAGTTAGAAATATAAAAACATAACCATTTTGAACTATTCTAATAAATAAAATTACCCTAGAATGAGAAAGGATAGGTAAATTGATTCTAATCTGAAATTACTATCTTTTACATAAATTACATTTTTCATTTTTTAAAAGTACTTCTCTTAGGTTTCAGGAAATAACCTCAGATCTGTATGTTATGAGTACTCTATGTATTTTTTTATGCATAAACATTTCTTTCATTGCCTAGAGGTACTAAATCTTTTCATTAAAGAGCACACCAGAAAAATTTAATTTGTACAAATATTTGTGCCTTCTTTTACACACCTGATGCATGTCCAAGATTCTATACCAAAATGTCTGCAAATATCCAGTCAACCCCTGAACCATTGCTTATCACAGTAAACAAAGTGTTTGGGCAGAGGAAGAGTCCTGAACGGAAAAGAAGAGATCTCTCAATCTTGTAGCCTAACTGGCTCCCCTCTCTTTTCCTGAAGAGTTCCTACATATTGACAGACCATGATGGAGCATATTGATTGCCAGCTTTCAGTACTAGAGAGAAAGTGGACAGCACAAGGTTGAAGTGGAGGCAAGAAATATTGGACACTGTAAAAGACAGAATTTGGATAGAAACTCCTTCATCGGCATTGCCTGTCTAAAGCATGAAAGATTGGAGCTAAGATAAGAGAGAGCACAGGCCCTGCGCCTTGATATACAAAAAAGCAATGCAACTTGCAGTGCTTTTGCTAGAGCATTCAAAAAAACAGGCTAAGGACAAGAAATTACTAGAAAAGCAGCTTGGAGAGAAGGATATGCATCCTGCCTCTCAAGATACTGAGAATCACACTTTCCCACCATTATCATAGGCAGTTTTGTCCCTTAGATGTGCATCAAATTCCTGACATCATGCAGTACTTCTTTTTAAACTTCCATAATACCTAAATTATTCCTCCTCCCATTATTTCTCACAGCTGCAGATACTATACATAGCCCTTTAACTATTTTTATTGTAGTTCCTTAGCCAAAAATTGATTCCAGACTTCATAGCCCAAACCACTCAATATGATTTTTAAATTTTATCCACTGTTTTCAGCCCCCTATTACAATTCATGCCAACCTGTTTTAACCTTTAGATGCTCAAGAGAACAAATGAAGTATTAAACCGTAAGTCACCGCACTGTTCTTTTTAACATGTAATTACTAGCATCTCCTTAAATTATGCTGTCTTTCTGCCTTTAGCAGCATACAACCAAAAGCCAACAAGGTCAGGATTCTGAGAGTACAATCTGATTCACCTTAAGATGATTAACTTTCAAAAAGGGTACTGTGAAGCATTTCTATAACCATGCATGCCTTGAAAACATTGTCACAAATTTCTCACTTCACAAATACTCTAAAAATTTTTTCACATGTATGTGGGAACTTTCAAGCAATGTGATAAGGTTATCTTTCCCATTTTCTTGACCGTCTGTGCTGGTTTCTATTACAATAATAATCTATATACATGAAATCATATTCAAAATAATATCAGATAAACTAAAAGTGCACTTATTTTGCTTTTAACCCCTAACAATGTATATTTCAGCATATTCACAGTGTTATACTCAGTTCATTAAAGGAAGTTAGCTGTAGACACAAAGCTGTGTGCTCTGATAAGAAGTGACTTGAATTTGGAATATCAGCTAATGCAAATAGAGAATTTTACATAACAACACCGAATATAATCACTACTTTCATGTTGAAGCAGCTAATGATACAGATTGGGAAATAAAATCTGAGATTACACTTTAGTCACCAATTTTAAACTCAATAGACACAGCTGATAAGTCTTATATATCTTCCTTTATTCTTTAATGAACTATGAGTACTTGTGTACTGAAATGACCTAACCAGAAATTTTCTTCCTTCTGCAAAAGGCTATTTTTCTAGCCAGTACTTGCTGAAACAAGTTAGTATTTAATATTTGTTATATGTTAAAAGATTTATAAACTTACATGGGCAAATAATTCAAAGTTTTACTCTTTTCACTTCATATGATGTACATACCAGAAGTCCTTTTGTTACAGCTGTCTGAGCTTATTTACTATGATTTTAAGTGATACAGACAGGAGGAACTGAAATCCCATTATTACCTATGGAATATCTGACGTTCTTCAGAACCCTGTATTTCATCTGATGACTGCTACTACTCATCTTGTACAAACTGGGCTGACAGAAAACCAACAGATTCTGAAGGCTAATTTCATAACATAAAGTTTCTATATACATTAAAAGACAGGGAAGAGAGATTCTAAGATCTGCTGACAACAGAAAATGAGTATTATAATAATTAATTATAATAGACTCAACAATTTACCAGATTTTAGATCAAATTTTCCTAACCTTTGGTCGAATGAAAATTAATCTTTACATTACTCTAGCCATTATTTAATTGGTTTAAAATGATAGTTCTGTGTTTCATGTTTGCTTGTTTACATCATGTTAAATTGAAAGAAAAGCAATTTTACTCCAAAACAACATGTAGAACATACCCAGTTCTCTGCTAAATTTCATAATGAACAGCAAAGAAATTCAATATAGCCTAATTAATAGTCCAAGCTCCCAGTTCTGGGTAATTGCTGCACATTCGTCACACCCAGTTTTCTTAAGATTTGTTTTCCTATATTGCTCTTTATAGATAGCAAGAGTCTTTAAAATAATGTGCTTGTTGTAAGCTTTACATTTATAAATACCAAACCCAACAAATGAAGTCTTGATGCACCACAACTGGTGCTAAAGGTCTACCCACAGGAAAAACAGATCCTTCCTGCTTTTCATGATATGTGGTAAACAATCAGATCAAAAATATCTGCCTTTTTTTTTTTTTCGGGGGGGGGTGGGGGGTCATTTTATGTCCACAAATATTTTTTTATGTGCAGCTTTTAATGACATTACTTGAGAGCCTTAAAGCCTGACTATTTAAGCAGCTGTGGTTGGTTGACCTTGGCTGGACATCAGGCACCCACCAAAGCTGCAGTTTCACACTGAACTCCCCTCCTCAGTTACACAGTGGAGAGAAAATATAACGAATGACTCATGGGTCCAGATAAGGACATTAAGAGATCAATCAGCAACTACCAATATGGGCAAAATAGACTTAACTTTGAGAAATTAGTTTAATTACCAATAAAAATCTGAGTAGGATAATAAGAAATAAAAAAAGCAAATCTTAAGAATACCTTGCCTGCTCCCCTCCCTTACTATTGGTCTTAACTTTCTCTACCTCCTTCCCACATGCAGTGCAGGGGGATGGGGAATGGGAGTTGTGGTCAGGAACGCACACGTTTTCTCTGCTGCTCCTTCCTCCTCACACTCTTCCCCTGCTCCAGCATGGGGTCCCTCCCACAACCCTCCATGAACTCCTCCAACATGACTCCTTCCCATGGGCTGCAGCTCTTAATGAACTGCTCCAGTGTGGGTCCCTTCCATGGGTGCAGCCCTTCAGGAACAGACTGCTCCAGTGTGGGTCCCTTCCACGGATGCATCCTGCAGGAACAGACTGCTCCAGTGTGGGTCCCTTCCACGGGTGCATCCTGCAGGAACAGACTGCTCCAGTGTGGGTCCCTTCCATGGGTGCATCCTTCAGGAACAAACCGCTCCAGTATGGGTCCCTTCCATGGGTGCATCCTTCAGGAACAGATTGCTTCAGTGTGGGTCCCCCATGGGGTCACCAGTCCTGCAGCAAACACGCTCCAGGGCAGGCTCCTCACTCCATGGTGCTGCAGTTCCTGCCAGGAGCCTGCTCCAGCGCGGGCTTCCCATGGGGTCACAGCCTCCTTCGGGCATCCCCCTGCTCTGGTGTTGGGTCCTCCATGTACTGCAGGTGGAGATCTTCTCCACCATGGAACTCCATATGCTGCAGGGGCACAACCTTGGGCTGCACCATGGCCTGCAGGGGAATCTCTGCTCCAGAGCCAGAGCACCTCCTCCTCTCCTTCTGCACTGACCTGGGTGTCTGCAGGGCTGTTTCTCTCACAGATTCTCTCTACGGCTGATGTTGCCAGTGCTTAGGGCTTATTTCCCCTTCTTAAATACGTTATCTGAGAGGCGCTGCCACCATTGCTGATGGGTTCAGCCTTGGCCAGCAGCAGGTCTTTCTTGGAGCTGGGCGCTGTTGACTGCATTGGACACAGGGGAGACTCCAGGTGTTTCACACTGAACCCTCCCCTGTAGCTCCCCTGCTACTAAAACCTTGCTAAGCAAACCCAACACAGCAATAGATGTCCAATGTATGTTGGCTGATATATTTTCATTTTTAATTTTCTGTGTGTTTCTCTCTTTCAAATCATGGGAAAAAAGTTTGTACGAACCTTGCTCTTCTTCCTTTCATAACAAAATAGGGCAGTTTCTACATGTTACCTGTTCCATCTAGAGCAGTCTTCTTGTTGTGGTTTAAGCCCACCCGGCAACCCAGAACCACGCAGCCGTTCGCCCATTGCCCCCACCTTTCCTCCCTCCGCTTCCAGAGGGATGGGGAGGAGAATCGAAAGAATGTAACTCCCACGGATTGAGATAAGAACAGTCCAGTAACTAAGGTATAACACAAACCACTGCTGCTACCAC
>JAOEHY010036927.1:3602-20703 GCA_025447955.1 Psilopsiagon aurifrons
TTGCATTCTTTCGATTCTCCTTCCCATCCCTCCACGAGCAGAGGGAAGAAAAAGGGGGAAGTGAGTGAACAAACTGCATGGCTGATTTATGGCTTAAACCACAACAAACACCTCTTGGAGGGTCCTAGCATAGCACCTCTCCCAGTCCTCCCTATGGATATTCTTTTTTTTTTCGGGTGTTTCATACCTAGGTTCGCAGAAAATTAGCATAGTTTGGTGTGAGGTGTCCCTGTCCATGGCAGGGGGGTTGGAACTAGAGGATCTTCAGGTCCTTTCCAACCCTAACTATTCTATTATTCTATTCTATGTCCCTGCTTATTGCAGGGTGGGTGGAGTAGGTGACCTTACAAGGTTTCTTCCAACCCAAATTTTTCTATGATTGTATGATCTTGTAACCTTCCCCACAGATACACTACAAAACTAAATGTGTCTTCCTGAGGTTCTAAAGACATTGAGAACATTTGACTGTTTAAAAAGAGCTGTCATAGGAGGGAGATTCAGAGCCAGTTTTCAGGCTGCAGCTTCAAAGAGACACAGAGAGAGATCCCATGAGAGGGTGTTTGGAGGAGGATGCTTTCTCACATTCCAGGGGACAGTCATTCAGGGAGAGTGTAATAGACTCATGTTATTAAAACTTCTTTTCTTTGCAGAGCTTTATTTCTAAGTAACAATATTATTTCATTAAAGAATATTAGGCTTAATGTTAATAAAGAATATCATAGGCCCTAAGGAGAGCAGAACCAGATCTCAGCCAAAACTTTGTCTGAAAAGAGGACCAGTTCATCACAGCCTGGTTTGAAAGTGAGTACAATTCTCATTGTCAATATCACTTCATATTTAATAGGGTCTTAAGTGACGCTGTGCAATACATAGTGTATTTGCAGAGAGTAAGAGAAGGCAGACTGTGTAGCCTCATAAGAGAAATGTGAAACAGGAGGAATGCATCTTACGAAGTTGTGGAACCAGAACTGTCAGTATAAAAAAAAGGCATTCAATTCTTAAATGGATGCTAAGCATCTCCAGAAATATGGTAGTTAAATATTTAACATGTGAAGGCCAGGGTAAGAGCAGGATTTGGAATAGAGCAAGTGTTTGTGCTTCAGATAAACAAACCTCTTACTTGGGATAAGTGGGAATTTTCTCCAGTGGCTGAAACACCTAGTGCCAGACTGTTTTTTTTGCAGTTCTCTTTACAAAGCCTCTTAATCTGATTATTTTCTGATATCATGAAACAGTTTATCAGACAAGATATGTATTTTCTTCTTTAACTTCTTCCCCATTTGCCATTTCAGAATATAGGTGAGGACATACTGTGTGGCATTGTATTCAAAATGGGGTTTGGAGGTGTTTTTAAAGCATTTTTGTGTCCAATAGTCTTTTCAAAATTTCATTATGGTCTTACCTCAATCTGTTATTCAGTGGATACTTAAAAACTAGCTGTAAGTACTAGAAGCAATGTTTTCACCAACCTCGATGCAGCCAGCAACAGTTCAAATTTTCTGGCTCTAGTGTTTACAACTTTTGTGGTTTGAATGAAGGAATTGTCAAAAAAGCTTGGGAGGTTGGGATTCTCTGGACTTCTCATGGAGTTTCAGTTGCTTAGTTCAGTTTAATTTAAAAGTATGATTCAAAATTAAATTTCTAAATTGCATCTGATCTGGGCTGTGGTAAATGTCAAAATCTGTAACTTGACTCAGTTTTACCTTTTTTGGCTCTGTGGTCATTAGTAGTCTAGCCATGGAGATAGTAACAAAGTTGGAATTATTCATACGGGGGGGTCATTTTGTACATAAAGATAAAATGTGTTTTTCTTATTTTTATGGATAAGTTGAGACTTAAATCTAGGGGTTGAGTCAAATAAAAAGTCCAGAGATGAGCTGTAATTTAGAACCTCTGGTTCTTGTGAATGTCTTGTGTCCTTTCCGCTTGTCCACTGCAAGTCAAAACACATCTGAAAATTGCTTGGAGGCTGTTATTTGGTTGTGGGATTTTGTACCATACATGGCATTTTATGCAAAGCCAGTTCCTCCACATGTGTTTAATCCTGTGCCTTGTGATGAATATGAGTTAAAAGATTGTAAACAAAGATCAAGTAAAAAAATAAAGCTACTGTGTTCTGACATGATTTTAGTTTATCACAGTGCACGCAAGGAGGAAACTTGTGTTCCATTCAGTGATACATGTGTACAGAAAACCTGTTCTTTGCATATATTAAAGTTCTTGTTTTATCTGGCACAATTAATATATTTTAAGGTAGTGTTTCCCCTAGGCCTATTGTCTAGACCTATACAAGTGCTGAAGAAGATTGTTTTGCTTCTTCAAATGAAGCATGACTCACCATCATATTTGTATTCTACTATCCTATTTTACAGCACAAGCTACCACTTTTAGAAACAGCCATCTTTGTCTTGTCTTTGGACATCTGTGTTTTATGAAATCAAAGCAGTTAAAAAGCTATTTCTCCATTCTTTTTGTGCTCTGGATCGCATACTTCTGTTGATTCTAAGATGCTTAACACATAGTATGTACTTTTTTTTTTTTACACAAGCATTTCTTGTGTCCTACTTAATTTCCTGTTTGTATCTTAAATCCAGTGACTGGACCAGGTAAGCTGCTGAGGTTCAGGAAGGGAAATTTGTGGCTCTAGGTTTTCATTTTTTGTCCAGAAATAAGCTGCAGGTACTCATTTTGAAAGACCCAAGCCTAAAACTCTTTTGGCAGCAATACAAAATGCTTCCTGTTGTGTGCTTTCCCTTACATCCCATCTGCTTCTCACGCCCCGTGTCCTTTGCATTGCCTAGTTTTGTATTGGTTTCTAACACTCAGTGCCAGCCTAGTTTTCCTTCAGGTGGCATTTGTAGCATACCATATATACAGGACCATAGGCGAGCGTTCTGGCTGATTGAAACCTCAACATCTAGTCTTACTAGGTAGTATAACTGGTCCAGGACCTCTCTAGATCATCTGTATCTATCTTTTCTTTCCATATAGGCTTAGCTCAACTTCCAATGACTTCAAAACAGTAACTGTTATTTATATTGGTCTAGTCCTGCATAATGAGGTCAGTAGGAGGTCTCCTAACATGCAGACCACCTAGGGCATATATGTTATAAGTTGATTTACCCTCAAGCCCTCAGGGAGTAGCAATGCAAGAAAACCAAACACTGACATACCTTAATTAGATGTCCCTTCCCAACAGCTGCCAATCTCTTAAAAAATAATGCATTCCTATACTGTGTAGTATAATGTACTGGGTTTCAGCCGTCTTTAGACTTCACTGGGGATCTATAAGCAAAAAGGTGGAAAACACCATTCTTCTTAATCTGTTAATTCATTTCTACACTCCGTAAGTCTATAGTCAGAGTTTTGACTTGTTCTCTCTCTTAAAATTCCTATCTTTTTGACTTGGTGAGACGAATGTGACCCTCATTTCCATTGTGCACATTTCTGAACTAGTTTTCATGTTACTAGGTGTAACTGGGGTATGGAGCCAAACGGCGTAACGTCTGCAAGGTCTGTGAACAGCTGTTCTGTGTTGGCAATCTGAACCAGTGCAACCGTTTCTCAACTGAAACAGTGCCCATGCAGTCTGTATCTGTATGTTGTTTGCAGTACTCAGTTTGAATACTGGCAGTGGAAGATGCAAATATATAATGCAATAAGGTGCTATTGAACAAGAGAACAGAAATAAATGGTGTTTGGTTTGTATTTGTCACCTACAGCCTGGTAGTGTCATTGAAGTTGGTTAGATTTCACATAACTGTCCTCTCAGTGATTGCTGTATTTGCTACCTGTACTTTTAAATTGTTTCAACTTTGCTTCTTCTAGGAAAAACAAAATGAAGGAACTAGTGTCAAACAGTACAACCAGTATATCTCAAGCCAGGAAAGCTGTGGAGCAATTAAAAATGGAAGCGTACATGGATAGGATGAAGGTAAACTTAGACTTACTATTGATATTTTGCATTTACTCACTAGTTTATGGTACAGCTTCCCTTTAATATCACAGACAGACTCAATCAACTGAAATTAAAAATCTGTGTTGAACTATAAACCAATATTCAATACTGTGAATTAGTTACATACTCACTGCTTGCTTCCCACAACGTGATTTCCAGGGCCTGGCTTCTAGTCTGCTTCTGTATGAGTGCTTTTTACATCTGTCAAAAGTGATATTTTGTGAAATATTTAAGATCAACTGGCAGATGCACAGGTGCTTGTCTTTGTCGACTGTTGCTGAATGCAAGTGCAGCTCAGGTTTCTCAGTTCTTTAAGAACCGGAATAATTCTTTAACCTATTGCAGTAGTTTTGAATAATGATGAGACAAGCTGAATTGCTTGGCTTTGTTTGATTCAGCAAAGCTGTCATTACACAAAAAATATGTATGATTGCAATGTTCAATTATGATTCTTCACACTGTTGTATGTGAAGATTTGATTTTATCATGACTCTAAATGTATGTGGATTAAATATTGTAACTAAAGGCATTATTAAACAGAGGTTCTCAACATTTTTAACCCAAAAAGCCTGTGAAATATTCTTGCCTGTCATTCTGCCTTCCACTAGCCTAAAATTTTGTGAATATATCAAGCACCTAAAACCTAATAATGTCATAGAAAGTTTTAAGAAAGCAGCACTCATCTCTTGCATGCGCTTGCGCTGTCTCTGAAAATGGGGAATAATTACTTGGATGAAAAGTCCTCACAAGTAAGAGGAGTTAAGAGATGGAAAGGCTGTAGAAGAATGAATGCATACAAGTAATCAGGTTTTCTGCAGATAACTGAGTTGTTACAAACTGTAACCGTTTTCAACTGAGCTTACAAGCTGAGACTGTTTAGAAATGTTGGACATTAAATTCTTCACGCAATCTTAACTCTTGTCCATCCATCCTGTCAGCTGAAATTCTGCATACAGTCAGCATGAAGACAATAGTATATAATTATTATTTTAAAATAGTACCAGATCATAAACTCACTCACTAGAAATATTGTATTTATAGTTCAGAAAAATTAGTGCAGTTCACACTAGCAGTCATCTTGCTTATATGAAAATAGACATTTCGGTTGCTCCATTTTGTTGCAGTTTTTAGCAATGTCTTGTTGAGTCCATTGAATTTGCAGGTCTGTAGTTTCTGTCTTGTATAGTGTCTCAGCAAATTGATTGTGTAATAGATGCCTGTTCACAGGGACAGGTATTTCTGTTTCCTTCGATAAGGGAAGGTCTGCCTTTTCAGTTTCAGTGGGGTTAGTTCCCTCACTCAGGTCATATTGCAGCTGCACAATTGACAAGAAGGATTAGGTGTGGGTGAGTGGCAGAGGAAAGGGTTGTGAAAATATGGGCCAGTTTATTGGAATTTGAAACTGATGATACTTAGTAGATTGTCCTAAACTTGCTTTTATCGAATCAGGAGTAACATTCACATAGCATGTCATTAGCTCAGTTATGCAGATAGCTTCATTAGTTACATGTATAATGTTCTTAGTTGCATATGTAAGAAAGACACAGATTATTCTTACAGTTAATTTAATTAAAAAACCCACAATTATTAGCAAGTATGGTAGACCTAAAAACCAGATACTTTGAAAGTACAATTGGTTCACCTTTCAAAACAGTGTGGGTCCAAAAAGGTACCAAAGAAAATGAGTTTCAGTGTTCTGAGAGTACCTATACTGTCACAAACAAAGTTCAATTGGCAAAATGTTTGTCTTGTTTCCTAGAATTTCTTCGAACAATTATATCAGGATTTGTAGCAAGGGATTGGTTGGTTTTTTATTCCCTCGAGATCTGGTTTTCTTTTTGATCTTGAAACAGTTAAGTGTGTGTTTCAGTACAGCCAAATTTTACCAGTAGACTTTCCATTAGTTTCAGCAGGAGATTTTGAGTTCTTGGATCATATCTGTAAAGGCAGAGAAATGAACATTAATTCTTTTTTTTTTCTGGTGTCATGCATCTGCTTAAGCTAGTTAGACATTTAGCAAAAGATCAGTGTTTTCCAAATAATTTAATTAAACACTGTTTTGCAAGTAGCTGTAGCTAAGTGGTTATTCCCATAATAGATAAGACCACATTGTTAGCATTAAAAAGGTGCCTGTATTATTGAGTTGGGAAATCAGAAGTTCTAGCTTAATTTTTTGCTACAGAGGCACTTCATTTTCCATGCACAATAGCTGCTCTAACCAGGAAGAATTGGGTCTGCTCAATTAAAATCTTGTAGTTACAGGTATGATGATAGGTGCCCATTCATTCCCCACTGTGTTCTGGATTTTTCATCTGATTTAAAAATTAAGTCCTATAACAAGTCAGAGCAGCAAGCAGTGCAGTGTTTTGAGGCTCCACAAAGATAGCTTGCTGTTGAGGTGTGAAAGAAACATTTTAAAAGGGAAGAGTGAAGTTACTGATGCATTGATTGGTAGTTGGAAGGTGTATTACTGTGGTGAGTTTTTGAAACTAAGAAACTCAGAAGGACTGTAAATTGAACCTGCCTTACTTCACTGCAGGAATGACTAGAATTATAATTGAGAGTTAAGTAGAAAGTAGGAAGTGCAGATTCCAAGCTAGGAAATATCAAATGAAATCAAACAGTGGCCTCATGACTAGTAGGATAACGTTAGTAGTAAAGCTGAGAAAGCAAAGGTAATATTGGTGCTTTATTAGAGTTGTCCCCAGAATAAAGCACTATTTGATCTTCTCTTTGCAAGCAGAAAAGCAAGAAGGAATACTCTGACATTTAAGAATCTTGGTGTATCCGTTATTATTCCATTTTCTTTTTTCTTAAGAAGGTAGAAAATATTCCTAACTTGTTCTGAATAGTGTTGGGAGATAAGGAGTAGGATTGCCAGTAAATTGTGTGTGAATCTCTTTGTTTTAGATGTAAAGGATAAGCAGAGTGGGTGTTGTAGCAAGAATGGTAATTAGTCAGAATCCATGACAAGAGAGATGACAACGTAATTGCAGCATTTTTCCCTGTCATGGAAACTTATAATTATTAGTGCAGCTAACAGGATTATCTTCTAACTTCAGCTGTTTTTATCACCTCTGCTATTCCGAACTATAACGGTAAAATTCCACAGTCCTCCTGAGTCTAATTCTTTGTAGCATCAGGCTTGAGTGTTGTGTTGTGGGGTGTGTTTTTTTCTTTTGGCAATTTGACAACCAGATGTATTTTTCACTACACAGAATAAAAATAATTGTATAAAATGTGAGATCGGTGTGACAGTGATATACTCCATCCCCTCTGCCTATGTACTTTAAAAGATTAAACAAAATTAAATGTTACATTTCTGTTAGAATTCATCAATCAAACTGGAGTCTGATTTTTTTTTATTCAGCCACTTCTGTTGTATGTATAAATTGCTTTGAATCTGCAGACCAAGCTGTGTTGCATATGAGAGCTCAAATGATAAGTGTGCTGTCTTCATTGGAATATTCAAAATGCATGTGTTTATTTTAACTCATAATAAAAGCTATTCTGGAACTGTGCAGCAGCATTCAGCTACAAATAACCCTGAAGGTCAGTAAAAGCTATGATAGAGTGGCCTTCATGTAACTTCCTCCATGACACAAATAGGATGATCAGCACATTATTTTGTACAATAACAAGCCAACGTGTTGGCTGTGAGGCAGCCTCTGCATGCTGACATACACTAACGCAGCCGTCTCTGCTGTAGCCCTAATGCGACGCTCAATGCAGAGGTCTTTCGCCGCTCTTGTTTGGAATAGTAACACTGAGTAGGAAACTCGCTGGAGGCAATGTTGTGTTCAGGTTTTTTTTTTTTGGCCACAGTTCTGACTTCGCTAACTGTGCTCACAGCCACCAGAACCAGTGTTTCGATTGCTCCTGGAATGTGGTCAGCTAACTTAACTCCCCGGAGTGAGTGGTCATTATTCCACTGGGCAAGCCCAAGCTACTCCACTTTTAGTGAAGAAATGGCCATAATTTGCATTTATAACTGCTGTAATCCCAGTGGGAGGATTTCTCCTCCCAAGCCTTTTATTTTTTCTTAAAGGATGAAAATACAAGACCCTAGTACAGGTTTAGGTTGCAGCCATATGCTGAAATGTGATCACATTCCTCAGTTCCTTGTTGCAGGTTTGTTTTCTACTAAATAATATTATTTAGTAATATTATTTATCAAAACTAATTTGTGATTTAAACACTGTCATATTAAAGAAGCTGCTTGCTCTGCTTCATGACAATCCTATCAGCATTAGAAGACAAGTTAGATACAAAATATAATGCTGTGCTTTTGCTAGTGAAAATCCTTTTTATTGTTATATGATGTCAAAGCACAGTAATCTGTAGAGAAACAGAAAATGGTACTACTGGGCTTATCCCTTTGAAGAATGATGATTGAAATTGTACTTCTCTTCCATCAAATGAAAAGCAATATGCTCAAGCTGTCGTTGCTCTACCCATATGTGGGACCAAAAAGATAGTTATGGGAAGGTCGGTCTGTTGAAGTCCAGTATTGGTTCTCTGTTCCTATAGGGGTCAGTCTACTTAAAAAGGTTGTTGGTTTAATGCATACTATCACTATTTATTAGCTTGATAGTTGAAGATTAAATGTGCTGGGCATCTTAATGACCCCTCTCTCTGGGACTCAGAGAATTAAACTAGCTTTACATTAGGTTTTATGTCACCAGTGTTTTTTATGACACAGCACTGAAAATGTCACAGAACTTTTTTGTTGGCACCTGTGGCTCTGAGCTCAACTTGCTCTGTTTGAATGCAAGAGTTTGGGACCAGATAATAAATTAATTAGAGCATAGAACTAGCTTCATTGGAGACATGCACCTGTGTTTGCAGGACAGCAGAAAAGTGAATATATGTATGCTAAAGAAAACAGGAATGTACAGCAGCAATATGAATCTATTGCATTACTTGGAAATACTTCTCCAAAATGTTGTGGTGGTACTTTCCTCCTGGAAACATGCTAACTTCCTCTTCAGTGGATGCATTCTATGCTAGTCTATACTTTATTGAGGCACAGTGTAAATCATTAGCAAAGAAAAGTACATTTTCTGTCTTTTGTGGGGGCTTGATAGGAATTTCATAGTCAGTCTACATTGTGCTTTTCTGTGGAGAATCTGCTTTATAAAAATTCACAAGTAAATTTCAATGAAAATTGGGACTATGATAGGATTTATAAGTTTTCTATTTGTTCATTACAGTTCTACATCTCTGTTTTAGACGATGCCCTCACACCTTAGACCTCATTCTTTTGCCGCCGCTTAGCAAGCAGCTTTCAGTAGTCTGAAAATAATTACAATCCTTTCTCTGTACTTCGAAGTCCATAATTTTCCACACACTTTTGTCTGACCTGTTTCTCTTCTGAGAAGCACTGGTCCTTCTGAATACCTCTGCACATCAGAGCAAATCAGCTCAGTCTTCTGCTTTGCACTGGCGTAGCAATATGTTGTTCACATGTAGCCTGAACTCTTTCTTTTTTACAGGCCAACTCAAAGGCAGACTAATTTTAAGTAACCAAACACCCTTGCTTCCTCTGCTAGGAGAATAGTCTATACTGGGATGCCAAGCATAGTACTTTATGGGTTTAAACGTTCTACAAAAGCGTGTTTCAGTGGATATTTAAAAAATAAAAAGTCAATTATTTTGTTCCAGAAGTTAATTTAAATTACATGCAAATCCTGACACAACACCCTTGACTTCAGATGTCTAATCCTAAGCCTACTACAGGCTGAACTTGCCAAAACAAGCAGGGTGTGGGGAAACCAAAGCTAACACACCTGCAAGAAAAATACCAGAAACCTGATTTGTTTTTCCTTTTCACTATAGTTGTGTGAATGTGCTGACCTTGGGAAAGCTGTCACGGTGCTCAAGCCTTCCTATTTCATTTTCTCAACAGTCATAATATTGAAAACAACCATTAAAGCAAGAGATTCCGGGAGTTGTAAATATTTTACTGACTGAGCAGAGCAAAAATGTTTCATGTACATATTCTCAGTTCTTGAAAAAATGAGTCACAGTGGCCTAATGTCACCAGCATTCTGAGGCCACAGAGCTGCAAAGGTTACAAGATTTCAGCTACAGCTGAAATGGTTCAATATTTCATTTTTCATTTTGTGCAAATTGTCTTGTATGCTAACCCACTGTTACATTTCGGTAGGACTTTTCAGTAAGCATTAACCAACCTGCTGAATTTGGGGATGTTAGAAGTATAAAAAGATTAAGGTAATGCTCAAGTTTCATGCTATGATTAAAATAGTACTTATAATAACTTACTAAAGAGAAGACATTAGTTTGATGCCATTGAAAAGAGCAGTATTTAACTTAAATAAGAGCTATGACACATGGTCAAGTTTGGCTTCTGATTTCCTCTTCCTTTTTAATCCCGTGGTTGTGTGCTTAGAAAACTTTTGTATCTGGAGGAGCAAAGGGTAGAGATTGTTTATAAAACCTTACATCCAATAGCTAGGAATAAGAGCGGAAGCAGGAAACCTCTACAGAAACATAGCTTGAAGGAGAATTCCTGTTGTTTATGGGCCATTAGCATATACATGTGCCATGGTTTAACACATTTCAATGAGTGTATGCTTCTGACCTTCCTTCTGAGGGAGAGCAGGTGAACACAAAGCATATAAATTGATACCATCTCATGTCACAATGTTATATAAAATATATGTAAGGATTCGTAAGCCTAGTAAGAGCAAATTCAGAGCTGTGGTCTCTTGTAAGTTGAAGGATAAACCGATCTACTCCTATTTTATGATAGCCGCTGTTACTGTATGTTATATGAAGAATATTTATGCAATGAGGATTGGTTCAAAATTTTTACAGGAGCTATCTCTTCTCTTCTATTAGGTATCCAAGGCTGCAGCAGATTTACTGGCATATTGTGATGCTCATATTGGAGAAGATCCCCTTATTATTCCAGTGCCTGCGTCTGAAAATCCCTTTAGGGAGAAGAAACTCTTTTGTACTATCCTCTGAATGCATTTTCAATTAAAAATGTCTTCTGCTAAAATCTGGTATCAGTGTTGCATGCTTTTAGTTTTAGCACTTTTTTCTTCAGATATCAATACTTAGACTGTAACTACACTATTTTTAGAGGGTACTGCATTTTCTGGAAAAGAAAAATGAAAATATAAAAAATCTGAAAAATTCAAGGTAATCCTTAGCTTTCAGACCAACAGGTAACTTGAATTTCAGTTCTTCATATAGATTCTTTTGGTCTTAATGAAAGCATTGAGTACAGTATCGAATTGTAGATGTCTTCGCCAGTCATAGATTTTTCTGAGACCTAAATGAGTCATACCAATTCTTGAAGCTATTTTTAACCTTCTTATTTTCTTTGGAAGGTGAATTTAATTCATTTGTCTTTACAAATTTCTATCTAAAATGAGTAGCATGACCTTTCCTCGAGTAGCACTATTTAGGAAAAATCCCAGTGATTTGCGATGTTTGGAATGGTCAGTCTTATACAGTAGATGATGTTCATAAATGTTTTCTGAAGACTGTAATAAACTTGATCACAGAAACAATCTTAGTAAAGGAACATTGTAACTACAAGCAAAAGGAAGCTGTATAGTTTCACACCATCAATAAAACTGTAGAAAAACCTGGCTGCTTGTATTTTGAATTATATTGGTTTAAATTGTTTCAGAAAGTGAAGTGTAATACATCAGCTGTTCTGCAGCTCTCAGTGGAGGAGCTAAATCAGCCCTGATCTGTACAGGGAGGGGAATTACATTTTCTAAGCACCTCTCTACATGCTTTTGGCCACAACAGCAAGACTCTCTGGGAATTGAGAGTAATGGTAAATTAGAGTTGTTCTAGGATGTGCAGTGAGACCACAGCCATTGACTCATAAGTTTGTATATTTTGTAGCCCCAGGTTAGAAGTGAGATAAGTTATCAGGAAGTAATTTACGGAGATTCTGAGAGAGTGATTTTGGTTTGACTTTGTTTAAAGTGCAGTGAGAGGAAATGAATGAGGTATGGAATATGACTGTTCTGCCTTCTTCAATAAGTAGAATCAAGTCCAATCAAGGCATCTGACGGAAACAACTGTTACATTATAGACTTTTGGGGGTTTTTTTAATTCTCCTTAAGAAAAGTAAAAGCTCCTTTCTGGTCTGATCAGGAGAGTTCTGTCACTGCAGTGCTTCATACGTACAGTGTGTCAATGTACTGGAAATGTCACTCCTTAGAAAAGCTGGTGGAGACAGCCCTACACCTAAGGGAGGAGACAATTTCATTGGAGAAGTGCATTGGTCTGACTGACCCCAAAGTACACACACATACCTGCTCCGGCTTATGTTTAGCAGTTTCCATCAGTATTTTTTGTACTGATTTGTGCAGTGGAAATACAAGAAGTTTGCA
Source organism: Psilopsiagon aurifrons (assembly GCA_025447955.1). Taxonomy (NCBI): domain Eukaryota; kingdom Metazoa; phylum Chordata; class Aves; order Psittaciformes; family Psittacidae; genus Psilopsiagon; species Psilopsiagon aurifrons. The sequence continues at coordinate 15,945 of JAOEHY010036927.1, forward strand.
CTGTACTGGTTTTGTTTTCTTTGCCAATCAACATGAATAATGTGCTGCAGCCAGCTGCCAGTTCAGTTACACGAGATGGGTGGCTTTGGACTGTGGTTCTGCAGCTGGACAGCTCATCCACCATGTGTGTCTAACATGGAACCTCCAAGTCAATTCTTGCAGTAGTAGTGTGGGAAAAATGATATTCCTTCTAACCAGTAAGCTTGTGGGTTGTCTTTCATTTAAAGGTTTGGGTTTGGCAGTTTGGCAGCTGAAGCCATCAGTAGTCGAGTAGACTCAGGAGTGCTTCACAGTATTCTGAAAGACAATCAAATCCCTTGGACAGGTTCTGGTTCGGTTTAGCCTTGGTTCCTATTTTAAAGTTTTCATCTTAAGATTCTCATTCCTAACTTTTAATGAGAATATTTCTTAATGTTCAGCTTTTTTGCGGGGCTGGAGAAATAGGCTTTAGCTAACTGAGTAGCTGCTTTATTGACAGTGAAATAAAAATGGCTTTCTGAAAATATTTGTTAAAAAGGAGCAACAAAATGCTTAATAAGGTTCTTTAGGGAATCCTTCCTACACTGTACGTGATTTGTTAAGGGCTCTGATCACCATGGCAACGTTTTCATTTGTCCTTCTGCATGTATGGTTTTAACTGGAACAGCATGGGAGGGGAATATAGGGCATACAGCTTTATTCTCAAAGGCTTTGTAACAACTTGCATTTGTGGCTCATCATTAACATTCCCATCTAAAATAACAAAATTGCCACAGCTTATTACAGTACTGCAAACAGCTTGCTTTCTCTTTCCAATTAGCATTAGCATCAAGCTCCTGAGATTGAAACATTTCACAGTAGTTCTGAGCAGTGCAAGCTACAAGAGCTGCATTTACAAAATTCCTGTATTATTCACAAGAGGGGAATGTCATTGGTTTGGACTTAGGTTTTCTCCAGAATTGCTCTTCAAGTAGTTCTGAATGTGTTGGCCTTCTTATGTTTGTAATAGCCAGTTCCTACATTTGGTTTCTTTCATCAGTTCATAGCTTTGATCAGGTAAAACATTTTGTATCTGTTAAGAGGTTTTCATGTTTCTAATTTTAAAGAAGGAAACACATAGAATAACATGAATTGCATATTTATTTTAGTAGATGTCTATAATGTACCTGAAGAGGTTAAACTATGGAAGCTTAGCTCCTTAGTGGAAAACAGGATGGCTTGCTCCATTATCACCAGGCCTTATCTACCAGTTCCTTGAATGAAGACCTATGGCTGGAGGGGGGGGGTGCACGTGGATGATCAACAGTTCAAAATAATTGTAACAGCTTTGTATCACATTGAAAATGTGGCTTTATTCAATAACACCATCAAAATCCTGACTCTCTGAAGAGAATGGCTTCATTTGGGGGGTTTTATGCCAATCTGAACCACAAAACAACATTTAAATGAATGTCTTCTTCAAGTCCTCCAAACTATAAAATATCTTTGTCATTATATTTTTTGCTGCTTTGACCTTTGAGGTTGTTTAGATTAATCTGCTATTGACGGTCAAGTTTCATGCTCAAACATCTTCCCTCAGTCTCTACACAAAGATATCTGAGGATTCTTGGACATTTTTCTAAAATTGAATACATGTATCACGAAGTATACCATGATGTTAAAAAGTAGCGCCCTCTGAAACGGCTTTGTCTGACAGGTTTGCTGTAGGCTGGAGCAGTGAGGTTTTATTTTCATCAGATGGTCTGATTTGATTCCCACTAACATCAGTGAGAACAAGACTAGGCCTGTCACTGTCCTGGCTTCATACTCCTTTCTCTCTGTTTTGTTTCATATGCCATTAGGTTTGTCGCTTTATATTTCAGGCCCAGAAAAGAACACGTTCCTTGTTAGCAGTGTGAGTTGGGGCTGTCATCTCACAGAATGAGAACTTCGGAACAGCAGTTAGATTGCATGAGTTTTTGGCATATTATTAGAAATAGTTTGTTCAATACGCGCTTGTTTGCTGCTCTGATGAAATGAGACTTCCCAGTGATGGATTAATGGCAAATGCTAAAGTGTCAGTAGTGCTTGTGGGGCTGGCTGTTTTGCATTCTTCAGATTAATCTCCTTGGTTTACCTTGAATGTTAAATGTTATCATTTCCATATTAAAAACTATTTCCCTTTTCTCTATTATGTACTAAATTCCTCTTCTTTGCTTCCTGAACCACTTATTAAATTAGTAGGAGGGTGCTTGGCTGTTACTGATGGATAGGCAAGATTTTAAAGCTAGTCTCTACAAAATCATGGTCAAAGGAGGGGGAAAAAATGGAGGAAGTTTAAATTAAGCTATTCTAGGTCACACTGTAGAGTAAAATAAATACAAACTGCTGCCAGTGACATAAAGGTAAAAACAGGAGCTGTTGCCAACTGATTGGGAAGGGCATCAGTTTTGTAGTGACTTACAGTAGGATCAGCTCCAGTAGAAGGAAAAAACACTTTAAGAGGAATGGTCTGTAAAGGTGTGTATTAAAGCCTAGAACTTGGATATGCTACTCATTTATCTGGCTGGATATCTGATACCAAAGGAGTAGCAACAGATGTATTTTGGGAGGACCTGATTATATAGTTTTGCCTGTCTCATTGTCTTAATTGTATAGGGGTAAAAATTTCTATATGTGATTCTCCTAGAAAATACTGTATTTACAAGCTCTCCTTTGGGTCTGCACCAGGATCTGGATTTGTTTCTTCAAGGAGACTGAAGAAAACTTGGGGGAGGAGTGGTTCCTAAGAAACACATTTTTTGTACTGAAAGCTAATAATATTTAAGTCATTAGACTGACCTAAATAGTACTGTGATGTGTGAAAAATAGTGGGCAAAATTACCAGCTTAAGTGCCATATAAAATGTTACACCTGCATATTTAATCTTTTGGGAGAATATTTGGAATAAATATTGTACATTTGCATCTAATTGAGTTCAGTTTTATTGCACTATCAAATTAAGTACAGCCATAAATACCAGGACTGGTATGGGAGCAACTTTTCTGTCTGTTAGAGGAAGATGTATGTCTGAATTTGTCAAGTGCGTTTACACCACTCACGCTTGTGAACAAACAAAACGAGCAGCTTTACCCTAAAATAGGGACTTATCTTTCCCACATGTCTGTTACAAGTAGAAATTGCACAGAATCGTCTGTTACTGCCACCTACTGATAAAGTCATAAACAGGAAAAAGTACCAGCATCAGCTAGAAACCACCGCAAAGGGGGATGCTCAGCTAATACACACACTCTGAAAGAGCGAGCCGGCACTTCTGTTTCGATGTGCTGTGTAAGGTGTCACCTGTCACTCTGGTACTGCTGGGATGTGGTTCAACCTCACGCTTCAGCTCCGGATGTCTCGGGTTTACGGGAAGATGGAAGTCAAATGCATGATTTGTTTGAACAGTTCAGGTGTCTAGCTAAAAACACTTTAAAGTGGAAAGCTTTGCGTGTATCAGTTGCAGTTGCTCTGAACTCCCTTCCTGAATTTCATTTTCCAGTTTGACCTGTAAGTTGGACACCTGTTTCTCATTGATAGCATTCTGCCAGTTGTGCCATCACTTATACTTTTGCCTTTTGCTGCCCTGAACCAGTGATGTGACTGCAAAGGACAGTAAAGCCTGGCTCTGGAGCCAAGTAGGCCCCCAGCACAGCCAGCCCCTAATAATTTCTCCTGTTTGCCTTCCCCATTAGAGAACTGTAAAACAGCTTTCATGGGACTGACTAGCTGAGCTATTCCTTCACACTCAAACTTTGCTCCTGGCTGCTGGGGGGGTTTACATTTCCTCATATGCCATGGCATACGTGCGCAGCCAGAATACAGCTTAGGCCACTGCCTATGCTTAGAATAACACTTAATGCACTAGGCAAGGCATAAGGGTGTATTTCAAAAGACCACCCTATCCACAAAACCCATTTGCTGCATAGCTTCTCACTGTCCATATCCTGTTGTGCCTCTGAACTCCAGGCTGCACATTGAGCACTTCATTCTTTCTATAGCATGCTCTAAAGAGATATATAACTTTTTTTTTTCAGTGAAAGGAAAGGAAGAGGCAAACTTTATAGGGAAAAACCACTGTGACTTTTCAAAACCCTCCAAAGAGCAGTGACTTTAAAGATCTTTACAGTGAAGAGCCTCTCTCTGGCAAACGAGGCTCATGTTACTTTTGGCTCTAAAATTATCCCTAACATTCTTGTTGCAAAGACTGTTCACTACCATGGTTCTTGTACTGATTCTTGTCTGAGAGGTTTTCCTCTGGAGACCACACCAGCTTTTATCCTACTCATCAGAACACAACACACAGATTTCCAATATATACGTCTGCAGTGCTGATATGAATACGTTAATCATATCCTCAAAAGATCAAGTGGAAGAACTTCAAATGCTAAGATTCTTGTGAAAAAAAAAACCAAACAAAAAAACACCTCAACAGAACCTTTGAGAATATAAAGAATGTTACAGATAATAGCCCCTCTGAGGCCTTTTCTCCTTTCTCAGACAGCACGTGCATGTTTTGTTCTGGGAGTTGCTTCAGACTCTGGAAAATAACCATAGAGAGCAACTATGAAATATCTATTCATAGAATCATAGAATAGTTAGGGTTGGAAAGGACCTTATGATCATCGAGTTCCAACCCCTCTGCCATAGGCAGGGACACCTCACACTAAACCATGTCACCCAAAGCTATGTCCAACCTGGCCTTGAACACCACCAGGGATGGAGCATTCACAACTTCCCTGGGCAATCCATTCCAGTGCCT